>JMFS01065585.1:0-16371 GCA_000699545.1 Podiceps cristatus
GGGCAGGTTTGGGGCAGGAGCTGTGACTCCACGCGGGACCCAGGCTGGAGCATTTTTCCCCAGATCTCAGGGATCTACAGAACTTTAAGAGACTGCAAAAAGGCTCTGACAAACTTTCTTTGGATATCAGAGAAGTGAAGCAACCTCCTGGAAAAGTCTTCTTTGACTTGTAAATAATTTTCTTAACTGTACTATTTCACGCCTGAACAGCAGAAACTCCCAAAGGCATAAAATGACACTCCCATGGGGCTTCCCTTTGAAAACTCAGTTTTAGCTACTGCTGTGCAACTACACTTAAAGATGTTTAGCCTTGTTTTATCCTCACCTTTTGCTACCCTGAATGTCTGTCCCTTCCATATTTGTCCACCTTGAGACCCTCTGAAGCAACAACAGCCTTTTCCTAATGAGCTTGTGCTGGGGAACAGCAACCACCGTCCTCTCAGCCGAGTCGGGAGAGTAAGATCGCTGCAGAAATGAAGTGGGTTACCGCCAACAGATACTCATATACTTAGGAGCAAAATTCTTTTGCCACAGTGGAAGAATTTTGAAGCTCTTACTTCTTATGCTTAATGCAATTCTTCACATAAACTGGGTGGCACATGAAGATCACAGTGTACCAGCTAGTCATGGATAATGGGTTAGTTACGCTGGAATCGCTACCCATATTAAAAGGAGGGGAAAGGCGATGGTTTATTGGTTTTAATTGGCATAACACAAAATTCCCCTTTGGGAAAAACAACATAGGTTTTAATTTCTTGGAAAAGCATTATGGATTTAGTTGGGCGGGGGGAAGTATTCACAGAATTCACCCTTATTTTGAAATGCTAAATGAGTTTGGAAACTCAGAAAAACCTAGTTTTCAAAAACTCCCTGGAATCTCCCAGTTACTAAGAACTGGTGGGGATGGGCAAAATATTGCCGGAAGTTAGTGACATCTATGCTGCCTGGGGATCAGATGCAGGGGAGGAGGGAAAGGGGGAGCACGTTCAGCTTCAGTGCAGAACGAGCCCTTCTCAAGTCTGGTGGTTCAGTGCTGTTCCTGGCTGGGATGGCCAATCATGCTGCCACAAAAACATTTCTCCACTTAGCTGATTCTTCATCTATCCCACCAAGAAACTGAAAGTTAAGGATTAATTAAAGTATCTAAAAAAATAATATAATTATATAGTCCATCAACTTTGAGAAGTGTCCAATTATTCCAATAATTTAGTTCAGACTAAGCACAGGCAGCTTTTTAAGTGCATCGGATCACGTACCTTAGACGAGTCAAAGCTTTCTTAGCAGCAGCACAACCAGGTTATGACAAATTTCTTTGCACATGAATATTGGTTTCTTGCTTTGGCTTTCTTCTCCTACTCCATTACTAATTTAAGGACAAAGAGAGGAGAAGACGACGAAAAGTAAGAGAGCTTTATTTCAGTCTTTCAAATAGTTTGGAGCTTATCAGTAGTCAGACACCTATGATCATGAATTCAATCCAAAGTTCATAGAACACTGGGAGCAAAAATAAAAGTCAAACATAATCAAAAACTTTGTCAACATGATACGGCTCACAGAAATGTGGTATAAAACCAGCTGCACAGCATAGTTTACAAGCAAAGTTTATAGCTTTCTTTTAACTAACCAAGCAGAGGGGATCTCAATGTTAGCAGTCTCGTAATATTCAGTGAAGCAATGATAACACGACAGCATTATTTATCCTCTGTAATAACAATGACTCTTCAGGAACGGCTGAATTAGCCTTATCTTTTAAGTGGCTCAGGATTGCAGACATGCACAGTGGCAGAGGATGCATGCAGCCCTCCCGTAGGTAGCATCAGGGTTATAAGCTCCTCTCTTGCCTACGTCACCCACAAAAGGCTGGGGGTGCGGGACAACATCGCCCCGCGTGGAGTCACCACGTCCCTTCCCAACACAGAAATGAAGCCGCTCCTTCCCAAAGCCACATCCTTTCAAAAACGGCCAAAGTTTCTCTGTCTTTGTTGTCCAACTAGATTATACCCAAACACAATGGTCAAGAAGTTCCTAAATCTTGCAAGAACACTTTGGTTTATTTATTTTTTTTAAAGAATAACGCATCTTCCTTATTGAAAATGTTACTATACTTGAAAAAGGATTTAAATAGTGCCCTCTACATACACTCCAAGGTTTCTATTTATTGATTTATTTGAAAGAGCTACTCTTTCTTATTGTGCACAGGACTGAAAACTGGCAAACTTCTCATAAAAAAAAAAAAAAAAAAAAAAGGAAAAAAAGAAGGGTATTTTGAATCATTTCACCTCAGTTAGGCTCTAGTTCTTCTAGGTTTAAAAACATATACTAGGTCTTTTACAAATATGGTGAGCTTGTGCTTGAATCAGCTGAAGTATGTAAATTTTCCAAACAAAAGAAATGCAGGAGTATTCCTGCTCAACAGCCGACTCACATTCAGAACTAAACCATATGCATGACTATTTTATGACCTTGCTTGGAGTCAACACAAAATCGAGTTGCACTGCAATTTAAATTACCTTCAAACTTCTTTTGGCAAGAACAATCCCTTGATAGTAACTAGCACTATTCTTTAGAGACCTGATTTTCTAACACCAACACCTGCATTCATTTAATCTGAGCTTTTCAGACTCACTGGCATCACCTGCTGTAGATGCTAATGTGTTGCTTTAGGCTCCTGTTGGAAAGGTTGGTTGATGCCTCATTTCTCACAGGATTCACCACTTTTGAGGCAGATCCTTACCTCCTTCCTCTCCCCTGAGTATAATCACACCCACAAATCCTCTCTGAAAAGCCTTCAGCCGCTCTTTGATAGCTACCTAGCTGGCCTAGCAATTAAATGATTTTCCTAATATGAAAAATCCTCTCTCCTTGTAATGTAGTAAAGCCAAAATATCAACAATCTTTCAGACAGGGAAGAAAAAAAAAAAAAGGGGGGGGGGGGGGGGGAGGGGCATGAGATATTTTAAATACCTCTTAGATGTTACTGTGGTGTCACCTGTTTCTAAGTGGAAAAATTTTTTTCCAGCCTTTTGAAGTGAAGCCACCTAAAGGAGGGAACACAGCAGCTGCTTAAATGTGCCAAGCAACAAAACAGCTTAGAGGAAGAATTAAAGAACAACAGACTATGTAACTGAAATGTAGTAAGAAGGTTATTATGCAGGATGTAATACAAGCTGAAATCTGGTCAGGATAACCCCAAATGGCACATTTTCTTTTATTAGTACAAATGGTTGAAACCTTGCTGTTATTTCTTATCCAAAAGGTTTCAGGTTTAATGCATGGCATCGGTTAATGAGCACTATACAAGAAGGTCTTGTATAATGCAGAGTCAAGCCATTAACTTCACTTGGCTGAAGATGAAACTTGGACTGTAAATATTAAGTCCCAAATAAGGCCATATATTCTCCAATGGGAAATAATTTCCACACCACTAAAATGCCCACATTGCAGTGGTGAAACACTGACTATTTGACAAGAGCATCACAACACTCATTTCACTTCGGAGAGGAAAGGGAAACTGCCTAATCCATGGAAAACTACTACTGAGTAAACCTGTTAAACCAGTAAAGGTCTTGCCAAAGGGAGGAGATGACAAAGGCACTAGAATTAAAAAGTATTTGGATAAAAGCTACTGTAGTGACTAAACACAGGGAAGACTCTAGTTTGACGCTACACTGAAGCATCACTGTATTTTGATAGTTGATCCTGTGTAAGGCAAAAGAATCTAACAGAGACAAAAAATTTTAACAGTTCAGCTAGTATAGGCAACGTGAAAGGTAATGAGCAGCACAAGCTTGTCCAAAACACAAAAATCATAAAAAACAACAATAAAATAATAAGATAGATTTTCTAGAAAAGAGGTGACACTGGATTCAATATAAAAGAAATTATATTGCACAAACTACTGAAATTAGTATTATTGATACACATTACTCTTTTCCAGTAATAAATAGAAAAAGTAGAAAATGGTTCAAAAAGTCTCGCTTTTCCAAATCTTGTATTTTTGCACACAAACTCCTAGATTTAATAAATTTAACACTCTGGTTATATTAAAAAAGGTGGCAGGTAGAATACAACATGGCAAGTGTGTTATTTCTGTGAATGTTGAACCCTCAAGCAAACGAAAGATCTGAAGTACACCACTAGTTTAGATTAAATACTAGCATAATTGAAGAGTTCTTTTTTATTGTGCTACAAAATAACAGTGGTTGAAGTACTGTATCTTCCAGCCTGAAAGTTTCTATCATTTTGAGAGAGCCTTTGTGTACTTCAGATGTAGAACCCCCTTGAACAAGTGCAGTTGCTCCAGAGATACAGTTGCTATAGATCCAATAAAATCAAAAGAACTATAGGAAGCATTGAGCTTTCCGTGCTTATCTTGACCTGTTTTTAAGATAGGAAATAACAATATTGCACGCACAGACAACTCCAGAGGGTAATATATCCCCTTCTAAGATAAGTATCTAAGATAGATGGTAAGAGCGGAATTGCCTTCTGGTGTTGCCTGTCTCTCCTCGTTGCAACTGAGAGACACCACATGAATCCTAACTTTGCTATAAAGATCTGTCTAATAAGAGATGCATAGTATTGGTTTTAATTGCATGCTTTAAGTCTTAAAGGAAAGAAATTACTTTCCAAGTTTGCTCAAAGTTCGCAAGAGGACGATTCTCTTCCCCCCCTCCACCAACGTTTTTTTTTTTAAGTGTCTCTGTATAATTTAAACTATTCTTTCATCTTTTTATATATGTGAGCATATCTATATACTTCTGCAAAGCCTTTGACATGGTCCCCCACAACATCCTTCTCTCTAAATTGGAGAGCTGTGGATTTGATGGGTGGACTGTTCACTGGATAAGGAATTGGCTGGATGGGCGCATCCAGAGGGTAGTGGTCAACGGCTCGATGTCCAGATGGAGACTGGTGATGAGCGGTGTCCCTCAGGGGTCCGTACTGGGACTGGTGCTGTTTAATGTTTTCATCAATGACCTAGACAGCAAGACTGAGAGCACCCTCAGCAAGTTTCCGGGTGACACCAAGCTGAGTGGTGCGGTTGACACACCAGAAGGACGGGATGTCATCCAGAGAGACCTGGACAGGCTGGGGAGGGGGGGCTGGGGGGACTAGTAGCATGGCAAAGAACTACTCTTGATACCAATTCTATTCACTACAGCATTTCAGCAAATAATTTAGCAGAAGAAATACAATTCGCCAAAAGAAATGCTTACACACAGAAATTTATAGCACAAATTAGTTTCTACAAACCACTGTCAAATGCACTCAACTCACATAAACATGTCTTTTGACTGCATTTTATGTAAAGCTGCATAAAACGGTATACTACAAAGGGAAATAAAATGAGGGGAAAGCTGATAAGGGGAACTTTACATGGTTTTACCAAAAGCAGACATTGAGCTTGACAGAGAAGGACATTAAAGAATAAGTTGCTTTTGTCAGAAGCAAGTCCACAAAAGACACTCCTTGAAGTTTTTAGGATTTTATGCTGGTTTACTCCAACTTTGTTAATTCTCTGGAAAAGAAAGGTATCCAATAGGATTTTAGTGGAACCAGAGTCTGAAAAGGTGAATGTTATCTACAAACAGTAGTTACTCTATCAGAAAGTATGACTGATCTACTCGTAAAAATCTGCACTGATCTAGTTTTCTAGCAACATTTCTGATCTCAATGAGATAGCTGTCTCCAAGCTAACGAATTGCCAACATCTAGATGCTTTTATTGACAACAGTAAAGAGAAAAAAACAAAACAAGCAAAAAAACCCCTTATCTAAGTTTCTGAATAAATGTACTCAGATTCAATATAGAACTCATCTAAAAGCAATGAATGCAGAATTGAACTGTGGATGCCTGTTCTAACAGCATGAATTAAACTTACGAATCTCATTCCTCCCCTTCTCAAGCACTTCATTAGTCCTTTCAAAAGCCTAGATTTTATTTCCCTGAGCTGAAAAATGTAAATCACTTTTCAGAAGCAGTGTCTTTTCTACCAGTTTCCCCTTTTCCCCATTTCTCCTATTGCTGATGCTGGCTAAGAGAACAATCAAAGTTAGAGGAGATATAGATACCGTATGCATTTGATCAGTTGGAAGTCACAGAACTGCAGTGATTCTTCCCTGTTTCCTATGTTGTGCTTTGCGAAGCTACTTTTCAAATGAGTCTTAAAATGATTATGCTTAATTCCGGCGCATGTCCTTATAACAGTTCTCTGCTCTTAGGCAAATTAGAGGATGACATAGGTATGTTGAAAATAATTAAAAATAAAATGAAAAACGGATCCACACCTCATTGTGAAAGTAAATTTCAGTGGCCTATGATATTCAACAGTTTCATCACTGACCTGCTGGTTGCCAAAGAGGTCCCACTGGCAAATACGCAACTGACAGTAAATTAGGATGAGTGCTGACATGGCTGACGGCAGAGCCTCCAACCAGGAAGACTTATGCTCTTCAGGTTTGGGCCAACAGAAACCTCATGACATTCCCCAGGTGCCAGGGTGGGTTCATGGCACAGAACAACCCCAGGTGTGAGCAGGGACCAGGAGCAGAGAGGACAAGCACCCAGCCCTGGCAAGAGCAGAGCCACGGCTGCCCTCATCCGGGTGGGCAATGGGCCCACCTAGAGAGGAAGGAGATCTCCCAAGGGCCTTACAGCCAACATGTCCCTGGGTTTTATAAATACTCATAAGTATTTAAGTAGTTAGATGATTGGGGAAAAAAAAAAAAAAAGTAGTAATTCAGTCTCTTCAAAAAAACTTTTTTTTTTTATTTTAATATTATTTACTCTGATTATCAAAGGCCTGCCTTCTCTCACAGTTGGGGCCACAGAGCTTACCTCAGTATTACCTTATTTCAAAATTACGCTCATATAAAACTCTAGTATCAACATGTACATTTATGTAACAAAACCCTCCAAAACCTCTGAAATAATAAGCATTCAGAAAGAAACTGTGCTTGCTAACTATAATAGAACAAAGAAAAAACTACGAATTGCTCCAAGTAGCATACTAGTATTTCCCTCCCCCCAAAAAACCCCCCCAAGAAGTTCCTATTGAATCTTTTCTGTGAGAATCTTGAGGAGGTATCAAACTCCGGCTTCTCAGGGATACAGGAAGCAACATCTGCCTCCAGCAGTCAATGTCCACAAAACAGGAGACAGACACCTTTGTTTTTTTCTTAAAAGAAACAAAGTTCCATTTTCCAGATACATTTTTGGGTTCTTAATCCTTGGTAACTTTAACATCCTCAATTTTCATAGTAAGCATTTAGCATATTTTCTTAAGCTAGGTATCCAAAATGAAAACTGTGTAATTAATTACACTGTAAACCAGGCTACTGTAGGGGTCAAAAGTGTAAGCGGGTGGGAGAGGCGACGCCACGTGTGGTGATGCCACGTGCCGCCTCCTGCCAGCCCAGCCACCCTGAGAAACACGGAAGGAAAACACACAAGCACTGGGCAGTAGATTTGCTTATCACTTAACAGAAGTCGAAGTAATCAAAATTCTGAGGTGAATGATCAAAATATAGCAGCTGTTGGGTCCTACATCCCATAAAAGAGCTTCCCCAAAACTCATCTTGGTCGTCACCAACCAAAAGGAACCCAAGAGAGGTGGTGAGGATGAAACTGCTGGTATCTCCTGGCCACAAGTGCTGCCGGCCAGATCACCCGGACATATACTTCAGTGCTGTGAGCATGCCAGTGTGAGCAAATGGCTAAAATCAACTCGATTACAGATTATCTAAAACAAAGCCACCTCTCCCTTCAAAAAGATCTCTCACTGACTTAGTTGCACTAATTTCCAGCCTTCCAGGATCCTCCCCTATCAAACTGATAACGACTTGGATAGTTCTGTACTACATCTTGGTTTTCCATTGAAAATTTTACCTTCACAGCAGGAGACTAATAAAACCAAACAGATCTGAAGCACTCGCAATACATTTTTACATCACTAATTATTGATGATAAAAAAAAAAAAAAAAAAAACAAACAAAAAAAAACAAACAACAAAACACTTATGGTTCAAAACAAAAGCAACTAATCAGTTTATTAGTATTTACATGTGGCTTTTTTTTACCCTACTAAAACTGGCAAACCCTTAGCCTTTTGTAGAAAATGGCTACCATTGCTTTTTTATGGTAGCACAAGTAGAAAGCCTAAAAATTAAATATTAATTCATTGGATAAATTTTCAAGTAAGTTTGCTGGAGCTTTAAACCTGGCACTTTCTTTAAGAGCCTGGTGCAGTTAAAGAGTATAGAATTTAAACACAACAGTAACATTACCGCAGAGACTCTTATTCCAAGCATCTTTACTCATTTACTATTTTTTAAAAAATGCAAAAAGCCCACAGAGGTAGTTACTTGGCACAAATAATTTATGAATTCAGAAGGAAACTATGACGAAATTCAAACCTATAGAAAGTGAACATATTTTCCTGTCTTCATTCAGATAAAGAAATTGCTTGTAGCAGTTCATTTAAAGCCAAATCCTAACGCACACTCACATTAGAGGGATGCTCTTTAAGAGGAAATGAAATGACGCACTGATCCATTGACTCCTGCATCAGTCAGGGCACACTGATAGAGAACCATTAGCCAAGATTCCCTACTAACAGAAAATCATTAGTAGGCAGCCATCAGCAGCAATGCCTCTTTGCTTACTGAGCCTCCCTTTAACCAATACCTAACTTTGAGGCTAGTTTCTCTGTAGCTTTTGAAGCTTCTGTGGCATAATTTATTCAAGACTCTTGACATAGTGCAGTCCTTGTGCATCACAGTAGCAGCTTGAAAATGAAGTACCCAGAAGTATGTGGAAATGAAAGTAAAAGGGCAAAGGGGAGTTCTTACTTTATTTGACTGTACTGAGGCAGCATTAAGAACGTAGTTTAAATTCACCCAAACCAGAAATTTTCAAGACAAACACTAACAGTTATTCCTTTGTTTCTGTTTATTAGCCGCAGGCATCACAGTTCAGGATATATCTCAGTAGGCTTGTGACTACTTCCATAAATAATGCATGCTTCATTTTGATTCTCTCGGTGTACCTGCTATGCCATTTATTCGGGCATCCAAATGAATCCCGTGACGTGTCCCAGCAGCCCAGCTAGTGGGTGGACAGGCCCAGATTCCCTGCCTCAATGCATCTGTGTGAGCTGATGGAGCAATGCTCTAAGTCACATCAGTGGCAGCCTAGAGAACCCCAGATTTCCACAATAAGGAGAAGGCAATGGAAATAACAGGAATTGATTGGTTTTAATACTTATTAATGACTTATGGTTCAAATGGAGCACTCCAGCTACAACACTATCCATAAACCGTGACGAGCCATTAGCAAGGAGATGCTGAAACGAATTCAGAAGCAGAAACACCCAAAACACAAGCTTTCCATTCCTCAGTGTTGGTATAGAGGTTTCAGTATGTGGTTTTTGACAGATTGTTTTGAGTTCAGAAACTGAGATCCAGGGCTAGACTTTCTTCATGTTTTCTTCTTGTTGCCTTTTTTTAGTTTTGATTTGATCTGTTTTGTTTCGTCTTGTTTTGTTAAAGTCAGGTAACAGGACTGTAACACTACCTAACATTTGCTGATGTTGTCCCTACAAGTTGTGGTCTATACTATATAACACGCAGAAAATACAGCTGGTAAGTATTAGGACTTGGTGATACCTGCTACAGTTCTTTGGTTGAGCTCCCTAGATTTCTTTTGAGTGTCTTCCAAGTAAGTTGATACAAGTATGAACTAAAAATTCCTTTGTTATTCTTAGAACTTAACATATGGTCTGAAGCACTTATCTTGTTTGTAGATGTCCTGATCTTTAATGTTTTATATATTCTCTTTTCAGGTATCATAAATGTCTCCTAAACAGCACCTGGCTTCTGCTCTTTATTGCTTCCTTGTCATCCTGTGCTGACTTTACATACTCAATATCTTTAAAAGAGTCCGTTCAATATTAAAATACCATATGATATGAAGTTTCTCAATATATAGGAAACAATTAGATTTTCCACTTTTTATTATTTTTGCTGGTGGTTGTTTTTTTTTTTTTTTAATCTCATTGGAGTTGACACATTGGCTTTCTAGTCACAAAAAAATGATAAGTTGTTATTAGCTGGTCCAGTAGAGAATAAAGATACAGAAGACACTCAGTAATGACAGGCTGATGTACAATTTTGCATTTCCAATACTCCTTCCTTGTACGAGATTCCATTTCCCTTTCATTTATGTTCCTCTCATATCCCACCATCTCTTCTAAAAGACTGACTTCATCATTTTAACGTATCTTTCCGTAGTAGGTTTCCCTGGTCAAGCTAATGGAGAACGGGATTTGGGAACAAACTGGAAGTATTACCATCATTATTCTTTTACAGATTCTAATTGTATATTACTGGTTTGAATATCATTTCTTTTCTTGTAGACTTTGCATTTGACAAGTAAGGCTTATTCAGCCTCCAGATATGATTCCACAATCTACTGTAGTAAGGGTAGAAAATCCTCTAGGATTCACATCATGTGTGGTGACATTCAGTTTACTTCCTGATGTCCACCTTAGCTTTAGTCTGGTTAGAAAGAAGCAGTGTCAGAACAGTTCTGACAAATAAGACTGCCAAAGCAAGCAGTGTTTTTTTTTTAATTGTCGGGGCAACATAAAATGGCATTCCTTAAATAATTTAAGGTGGTGTCACACTTTTTTTTCTTTTTTTTTTTTTTTTTTTTTTTCCAGTTTGGCTACAAAGGAAATACTGTGGACTGGATTCTGTTCTCAGGCTGGTCAATACAGGGAATAATTGCAGTAAAATGTGGTATAGCAGACCTCTGGAAAAAGGAGACAAAATCCTGCAGTGTTTACACATATGAGATAGACATCCTTTTCTATGTTTAAAGAAGTTAGTTCTTCCACCAGACCTCTCACAAAGCCCTTATTTCATCATGAATCAGTGCACATTCAGGATGTAAAACCAGGCTCAGAAATGTATGGCACATAGCTGATAAGGAAGAGGACAGAAGAAAAGGTCAAGTCTTTGAAGCAAATCGGCTAATTTGGCAAATAAAAAGCCTGGTTAGGGAACAATGCAGAACTCAATGAATGCCTGGGGAACTGCCTCACAGAATCAACAGGTGCTAGATAACCCATCAAACAATATCTTTTTTTTTTTTCCCCTCAATAATTTGCCAGCGGAAACAAGTGAGGTGATATTTTCTTTGCCATTTATCTGGCTGCCCGCTTTCAGAGTTGTACAGTTAGTACCTAGGAGACATATCATTTGAAATGCAAAGCCAGACGAAATTGGTAACAGAGAGGCTGGCAGAAGATACCTTCCAAAGGATGAAAAAGATGTGCTAAAAGATGTGCTAAAAGATGGCCATTTCATTGCAAATATCTGCTTCCACCAAAAATACCAGCTTTGCTGGTAAGTATCTCGATCCGTTTATATGAGATATCTAAACACATCTTTCCATTATCAAGCACAAACACTCCCCTGGACACTGTGTTACCTCTGTCTTAGTTCGTTACAGTCCTTAAGCACATCATAAGAATGGCTTTGACTAATGCCATTAACTTGCCTCTTCTATTCTCAGTGATAGCACCTCTCTGCTTTTCTCACTACTTTTGCATACTTCTAAGGACCCTGAAATCTGGAATAGGAATAGAAAAGGAAAGATACCTTACACTCTGGCATGTCGTATCTTTTCTAATTCGAACCCTAGACACAGACTTAAGGTAGCACGTATTTACAGACAGATTTTAACAATAGCCAAGCAACTATTCCAGAAAATTCAGTGACACTCACAAACAAACTTTGGCGCGAGAGCAATGTCAAAACCCTTAAAAAGGAGAAGAGCAAGGCAGTGGGGACTTTAACCTCAGATGCTTAATCTGATATTTGGACAGGAGACTGGGCTGCTATTCCTGGTGTGTTAAAAAGCAGTCAGTGGAACATTTTGATATCCAAATTTGGATTGTCATTGTGTTTAGCCAAATGAACTAGTGCTTTGGATCTCATTATTGCGTGTCTGGACACCGTAAATCAGAAGTGATAGTTCAGTTATACTATGAGGAGCCTTGCTTTAATATTATTGCTCATACAATATGTAACATTGCTTACGGATACTATAATCAGATTAATTGTAGACACAAAACATAGAAGCCGTGCAAAAATAAAACTGAAAACTTCTAAATATTTTCTCCAACTTATTTTTTCCCTGAGTTTTGAATTATAGTTGTAACATAGTTACAGTTATTTTGTTCTTAAACAGTATGTGGTATATGTGATACCAAAAAGAACATTTGCCTGGAATCTAATTTGAACCAAGATACTCCACACAGAGGTGAGACGCTTTCAAGCTGAAGGGAAAGATAACATTTCAAACTGTGTATCAGGATCTTTGCACAGCTCTAAAGTCATCCAAAAGAGAGAACAATTTTGTCCAGTTATTTGTTGAAGTTTTTAAAACATCCTCAAACAACTTACAAAAAAGAACGGGTTTTTATGTACTCAGTAAATTAACAACTCTAGGCTAGTCTACGAAAACAACGGGAACAACATCCAACGTAGGTCACTGCAAACTATTTATTCCCTCTCTGAAGTTAAGTAATAGGTACATACAGGAACAAAACTTACCATGGACAAGGAAGAGGAGCAGTATATATCATGTTTCAGATGACTGTAAATCATCCAACCGGTAGCCCATTATACCATACGCTGATGAAAGATTTTGCCATAACCACCAAGATCTTAAAAAAACAAAACACACACACACAAAAGATAATCAGACATTGCAATAGTGAAAACTGGGTGTTTCTTATTTAAAATACAATTTCACTGCTCTTTAAAGCATACTTTTGAAAACAATAGCTAGAAAAGAGCCTGTTGCACACCGCGGCCATCCAGGAAGAGCTTCGCTTACAACCACTGCAACTTATTTTGCTCAGTTACTTCATTTGCAATTCTTGTGCAGTTTTTTTGGCTTTCAGCTGACTTATAAGGATTCAAGTCTTTTACTCATCATTGTTTAACGACGATAGTCTTATGCATCAGCACTCTACTCAAAATCTTCAAGCGCTGTTTTACTTTCTTTTCTGTTTCTTGTACGCAGGACTTCACGGCGCACTTTCCACCAAAGCAGACAACCTGCACGCCAAGACGACGTACCAACGTGCGGCAGGGGCAGAGCGGTGCGTGTGAGCGGGCAGCCTGGCCGGGGCTGCAGCCCGGGGCACGCGTCGGCAGGCAGCCGGTAACACCAACACCTCCGGCACAAGGTACGCTGCTTAACGCGGGGTAGGAGCACACGCAGAACAACGAACACCCACCATCCCAGCAACGTACTCCTATTAATTCTGTGTTTCTATTTCACAAAACATGAAGGCCAGAGGGGTACAAAGCCCATTTGAGGATCTGATGTCAAAGTCGCATTTTTAGATGCAGATGAGGGGCAGAAAGGCAAGAAAGGAGGGCTCCAGGCCACGTGGCTGTATAGCACTGAGGCAAGAGCCAACAGACTTTCAGTGAAAAACATATAATGTCAGCAATTTGCAGCAATCTGGTTTTCTCCAAATAAATCCTCAGTAGCGTTTAAAAAAATCTTCTTTACAGAAACATTAATTCATGGTTAATCCAAGTTCCCAGAAATTGCAGCCACTTAAACAGAACACTGGCTCAAATTGAAAATTTGACAAATTTGTTTGGATTTTTTTTTCTTTTTTTTTTCTCCTCAAAGCAGAAAGGAACAAGGGAGTTCTACCACTCTTGAAGCATCCCATTTCAATAGTTTCATATTTAAATGTTTTATCTCAAAAGAGGCTTTTTTTATTTCACTTACATTTAATGTCAAGTCTTAAGTTAAAGGAAAGTCAAGACTAAAGTGTGATCCCAGCACAGTGGTTCCTCTTTCATGGAACATTCTGAAAGTGGCGGGGGCGGGGTTTCCAAAACACTCTCCATCAGATACCGAATGGGATTTCAAAGATCTCTCTGAAGTGGGGTTTTACATTTTTCCATAGAACTGCACAGATTTTAAAAGCTACAGAACAGATTTTCTTTTCACCTTTAATGAGAAAAGCTTAGGTAGAAGGAACATAATTTTTTTGACGATTTTTCACAGATTATTTTTGTCTGCATCAATCACGCTTTTCTTTTGCCCCCTTCTGCTGAAATCTGACATCTAAATCCTGTTAAAAGCTTAAGGGCAACTACACGACCCTTCCAAACATTTAACCTTTCCGGTTGGCCTTTCTTCTCTAAAAACCCATTAGAAACGTTGAATTACAAGCTCAGCCAAATGATACGTAAATTTATGAAAACTGGATGGGTAGAAAATGTCATCACACAACCAACTCTTATTCAGATATATTTTACAAGGGAAATAAATACTTAATTGTCCTAAATATGAGAATTTTACCATGGTGGAGATCTGCATAAAAATCAAAATAAATACGCTTAGAAGACATTCTACTTACATACAATAGTTTTTGAGGTGTGTGTTCTCCTAAATACTTCTCTGTACTCATTTTCTAATGGTCTTTCAAAGGATAAAATTACCTATTTTCAAGCATAGTCATGTTTCATTCAGACAAACAGCAACTTTAAGCAGATCCTACAACCAATCCACTTATTGCTGCTACTTCTCGAGTCCCCACTGTCTTTTCAGCACAGGTGAACAGGAGTGGGGAATTGGTCCACCTCAAAAATAACACATCAAAACCTCTTTTTTTTTCTCATTTTTTTTTTCTTAAGGCAGGACTGTATTCCCCACTCAGTTTATCGCTTGGCTACAAACCCCATGATGCTGGTATAATGGATGAGGTAGCACAGGATTAGGCACAGAGAGAAGATAAACCACCTAACTCGCCATTGCTACTACTGAAATATATGTCAACCTGTGCCTTTGGTTTGAGAAATATTTTATTGGTGAAGACAGTATTCATATGAATATATTAGTATTTTAACCCAGTATTGCAAGTACACAGCTTTGCTATGTCAATGTATCATGCAGTACAATTTTCTAAAATTTAAGGCATACTAAAGACAAAATTAAAAACAAGTAAAATGTGAAAAACGTGGATCAGAATCGATATGGTTATTTGGGGCCTTTTACACAATACCCTCTTCCCCCCGCCCCCCCCCAAGTCTGCAAGAACAAATACCTTTATGATAAGCTCCTCCCATAACTTATTTAGACAAAGGGATGTATTTGTTATTTTATTCAAATGATCATCTTCTCATCATTTCTAGCTCTGAACTTATGAAAGGGCATCAGCCTGACCCTGTCAAGACAGTAAGGTGGGTAATCAGATAATTAGTTTTCCCCCTACCTTGCTCCTTGAACAGGTTCAGACTTCACTGAATGACTTCATTCCAGGTGATTAAAGGATGAAAAAAACCAAATCAAAGCCACCCCCAAGGAACAACACAACCATTACCAGAAAAAAAAAACTTTAAGGTTTGGGGGAGTTTATGGTTTTTTAAGAAAACTGCATCTCGATCATTTTCCACTCTCCTCTTTCCTTTAAAAGAGGTAACATTAGTGTGAGAACTCCAAGAATTCTTTTTCTATCACCACACACTCCCCCTTCCACTAAAGGAGTCTCCTCCCCTAAATTTCCACAAACTTAGCATATTTTTCTTTGCAATGGGAGGAGCTGTAGGACCTATAAAGCCATCAATGTGCACAATGAACAGGGCCTGGTCAGATAACTGTTGCAGTCACATTGTAATTTCTGAATAATGACACCTTTGTTTAAATAACTACACTGTTATAACTTGAGGTAAACTTGCGGTTAAAGCAAACACACTCGACTTTGTATGTCAATGGACTAGTTCTACATACACATGATCAATCACTGTGTCTCAAATGCAAGAGAAGTAACTTACTGCTGTCAAGTGCGAAGTTACTAAAACATTTTAACAGAAGCCCCTAATCATCATTCAATCATATAACTGAGGGCTTTGTCTGACAGGACTAGATTCCCAAGCTACTCTTAAGGGTGCTTTAGTGAGCAACTTAAAAAGCTGGAAATGGTGTTTATACATTCTGCTGACCACCTTAATCCTTTACGTCGATAGCTGCAGAGACCAAAACAAGTTTTGGCCTTCCTGTGGCATTTTGACTGCTATACTGGGTTTGTGTGGCAACCTTTTGGTAGGTGAGGGGCTACAGGGGCGGCTTCTGTGAGAAGCTGCCAGAAGCTTCGTGAT
Source organism: Podiceps cristatus (assembly GCA_000699545.1). Classification (NCBI taxonomy): domain Eukaryota; kingdom Metazoa; phylum Chordata; class Aves; order Podicipediformes; family Podicipedidae; genus Podiceps; species Podiceps cristatus. Next base: position 16,199 of record JMFS01065585.1, read on the forward strand.
CTCCCTGCCCTGACCCAGCCCTGCCACTGGCCCAGGCCGATCAAACCAGTGACAGTGGTAGCGCCTGTGGGACACCCCCGCGTTAAGGCAGGGGAAAAACGCGCTGCAGGATTACATCAGCAGAGAGAGGAGCGAGATGTGACAGACCCCCAGGCCAGGGCAGCAGGAGGGGC
>JMFS01065587.1:0-21959 GCA_000699545.1 Podiceps cristatus
GCCTGGAGGTTGGTGTCCCTGCCTGTGGCAGGGGGGTTGGAACTCTATGATCTTTGGGGTCCCTTCCAACCCAGACCATTCTATGATTCTAATGCACAGTGACTCAGGGCTCTGATTCATGATGCCTGCTGGACTAGCTTCAGCACCGCAAAAGGTTGATACTTGCTTCAGCTAAATCCACAGAGGATCAAACTTTCTGGAAGATACTTTCTAGATGAGCTCATCTCTTTTTACTGTGTAAGGAAGGCCACTTTCTGACTTCAGCACACAACTTTAGTATATCTACTTGGTACTATTTACTCTGCTCCTGTCCATCATCCCATCACACATCTCTTTGCAGCTTTACGTTTGCCCACAACAGTTTTCAAGTAGCAAGCCTAGCCTTGGACAACTCAGGCCACAACCATGATTTAGAAGGCAGTGGAATTAAGTTGTTTGCCTACTTCCCAAGAACCCTTTACAAAGACGTATCTAATAATTTGTCTAACATCGTTACCCTATGACTGGGCAAGGCCTGCCCACAAGCTAGGTCCCAACCCTGCTGCTTTGGAGTCTCTACTAAACACAAGTAACTTCACGTTGGAAGTTCAGACAGGCAAAGCTGTCAACTGGAACACCTGAACCAGAGGCTGTTGTTCCCCAAAACTGTCCAGAAAATCTCCGTCTGCTCAAGCTTCTCTCTTCTGCTGATGTGCACACATGAGGAGGGAAGTAGAGAGTACAGCTCTCTATGCACTTCAGGCATTCAAGTGATAACCACCCCAAATCAACAGGAAGTGCAGAGAAAGCCCTGGAAAAAAGTTTTATTCATCTTCTAATTGTGGGCACAGGCATGCTACCTACTGATAAAGCTGCAACAAGTATGAACTGAGCTGGCTCTATAAAAGTTGGCAAAGGCCCTAGGGTAGAGCAGGCCACAAGTTGCAGTCCATTTTATGTTCAAGTTTGTAGTTGCCAAACATTTCCACCATGTGGATTACATCTTCATATTCTCACAAAAACCTCCCCTCTTCTTTCACAATCCTGTGGATCATCTCTCTGCCTACTCAGAATTGCATAATCTCCTTGTGGCAACTGCTTAGAGGAAAAATAGTAAGAGGAAATATCTAGTATATTCTAACCATCTTTAAATATAAGCATGGGAATTTCATATGGCTTCTAGGTCCTTCTTTGCTATGAAAGGTCTGGAAGCCTCAAGAAGCATCTGGAAACAACAAAGTGAGGCCAAGACCACAGGATGGATCAGGCAACTTGCCACACACTGCAGTTTGGAAACTTCTTAAATACATTAAGAACAACATCTGTGGGGTGGAGAACATTGACACCTAAGAATTTGACCAGGAAGACTATGTTTTAAACTACAGAATCTACTGAAGACTGTTTGCATTGTATGGCCTTTGCTAAGAAATTTTTGATTTATAGAAAAAACAGAATGAAAAGCTAAACTGTGCTTCATCCAACTATGATTAAATACAAAAAAGTTAGGGAAACATTCTAGTTGTGGAGATAAGATCATCTGGCTTTTTTTTGGGTTAAGGAGCATACTCGCCAATACAGAAAAAAAAAAAAGAAATTAAGCATAAGACCAACACTGTGGACACAGTCCCAGTTTAGTTGGACTATACCAAAATTCATTTTATGGAACATTAATATATTGCAGAGCTCAACAGTTCTACTGCCAAAACCCAACAATATTCTTTGTTGACTGTTATATATAAAATACACATTTGTATCTTTCCACCTAGAAAACAAAAAAATTTCATGAAAAAAATCCTCAGGAAAAGAACATCAGATTGCAAAGTAAAGGATTTAGGAAATTCCAAATGAGAAGTTGCTTACACTTTCTTAATCTACTTCCCTTGTGTATGCATGCTATGACACCCAGGATACCTACAAGTTGTTAGTGTTTCTGCTTTCCAGATTTCTGGAGTGACTTATATGGGATAAGGGAGATGAAAACTAAAATTCACAACCAGTAGGATATGTTGATATTAAGGAAAAAAAAAGAAGATAATGCTCTGTTCAGAAACAACAAAAGCAGATATAAACCCAGAATTTTGACACAGAAGAAATCACCAAAAGTTTTGTTCTGAAATAAAATATTTTGTCTTAAAAATTTTTAGGAACAAAATGGAATAATGCTACCATATTTCTCCTGGAGTGTGCCAGACATCAGGCCTCCAACATAGGCACTGCTTGACTGATTTTTCATAGAGAATACACTGGAACTATTGTACACAGGCCATGGAAAAGTCAGCAATTTCTAGACATCCAGAAATTATTGACAAGTGGCTACAAGTCTCAAATTGTGACTGACACTGTATCTGGTAGAAGGACAAAGCATGTTAAGGGAGACAAAGCCATATGACAACCTTATCCTAGAAATGCAAATTTCAAGGTCCCTGATATTCCACCTCTTAGTTCTTTCACCCTGGTTTCAAAACTATGTGTACACTTCTATGTTTGAAGCTCAGGCCTGTCTCCATATACAAAACACATCCCATATATTCCTGGAACAGGACATAGTGATAGAAAAGAGAAAGCCAAAGGGAGGGGTAGAAGCCATTCCTGATAGCATAAGCCTAATACAAATGTACTTCTACAGCTGAAGGTCGTAAGAGACATATCACAGACTGTGATGGAAGAAGACACAGCAAAGCTCCAGGAACACTTGACAAATACAAGATGACAAATGGGAGATATATTAAAGGGCTGGATGTAAGGTGGATCTAGGCAGCCCAGGTATGCTGGCTCCTCTCTGGTTCACCTGCTTGATTCAGTTGATAAACCAGCCCTTTTGCCAGTCCACCTATACACCTACAACTGCTTACAAGTCTCCAGCTGCTTGGAAGAAGTCAGTCACTTCCCAGTCCAGAAAACTGTATAGAGCTCATTTTCATTAATGGTGTGATAGGCTGGTATTCCAGGGCAGGAGGTAACTCCCAACTTTATTTCTTTAAACTTACAGTCCTCAAACTTACCAAACCCACCTATCTTATCAATATGTAAGCAACAGATTATGGAACTGGAATAATCCAATATTGTATGACTTCTCATCAACAAATTCCTTTTTAAAAATATTTAATATCCTAAAGGATAAAAAAAAAAAAAAGAACAAGAGCCAAAGAATCTCCTAAGAGGCAGTGATACTGCATTAATACCTAACAGTCTGCAAGAACAAACTCACAGCAGTACACTTTATTAGATTTTATTTTCGTGTATGTGGGAGAAAAAAGTTTTTCCTACTCACTGAAACCCCATCATAGGAAGAACATTACCAGACAGACTACAGTGAAGTCAACTATTTTAACGATCTTGTGAATATTCCTGTCTTTATCCAGTGTAGATTCCCGGTGAACTTCTGTCATCATCTGGATGCTAGACAAGCATTCTGGGACACAAAGAGAATTCAGTAACATACCTTCTGAACCACAGATAACTGTGCTGTTAATGTCAGCATTAGTTGAGAGGCTGTCACTGACAGTAGTTAAATTCTTGAGCTTTTCCTCCTGTAGCCTTACTACTAAGATGACTTGCTCAGAATTTCAGCTTACATAAGCTACTTTAAAGCAATCACAAATACAAAATATAAAGCTGTGATCATGAAGATAACTATCTATGCTCAAGAACATGGAAGGCAGAACTCATATCCACCTCCATTTAAACCCATGATCCAGAGACCTACCTTGCAAGCATGCATTTAATTCTTGTGGACCTAGCTACTCTTCTGGATAAGGTTAAAGTTAGTTCAAAGTTTAGAAGACTTTTAACCACTTTTCTGAACTGAAGCCTTAAGCACACACTTAGCTTGCAATGCTTGCTCAAGCTCAAAGTTGTTGCAATCAGGTTGAGCCAGGTTGCATCTCATCAGGACCAGAATTCCAGTCATGGGGCCATTTTTAGCAGTCTCTTACACAAAATCTGAGGACTGCCTGGGAGTGATATGAAAATTGAAAAAGGTTCCAAGTCCCCTCAGATAAGCTGTTTCTACCTCAAAATAAAATCTGCATGGTCTGATCAGATATCCTTGACTATTTTTCTGAGGATTACTGTTAAACTATAGGCAATCTCACTTGGGGCAAATTTTTGGCTGGCCTAAAGAAAAAAAAAAATTCAGTACCAGGTTACTTCTGAGGAGCGTGGCACACAGGAGAGGATGACACTGAAATTCCAGCCTCTCATGGCATCTTAAAGTCCTCATGAACACCCATCTCATGAGACCTTCCCAAAAAGTCAAGCTCAAAAATACAGCCTGACAGAAAGTTGTGACAGTAGATTACCCACTCTGCACCCAGAACCAAGCTGACTTTGCTGTGTATTCATCTGAGTCCTTTAGGTTCTCTGTCAAGTTTCCAATGGTTCCCAGGCAACTGTAACAACATGGAATCAATCGCTGCCTGTTTGCTGCTCTATTCCATCTGCTCCCCCTTGGCATCATCTCAAAGAGGATGTTGCTGGTGAATAAGTAATATATCCGGGGTTTAGAGAATTTGTTTATGTATTTCTGACATAGTGACAAATTAAACTTCTTTGCTGAAAGCTCACGGCTGTTCTGAAACCACTGAACACAGCTGCTCTAATCCCCTTGAAGTAAGTTACTATTATGGTCACTTATTCAGTTAGAAATATTCTTACTTACACTTGGTTAGGAACAGTAACACAGATCTACCTTCACTTTGAACTAAACATTAAGATCAACAGATTTGCTCTAAGTTAGGAGATAAATTCATTTAGAAGTACGATTATCAATGAATACACAGGCATTTTCCTACTGCATGTCAGTAACAAATCTTTATGTACACATACAGACTGTATATACCCACTGCAACTGAGGACAGGTAGCAGTGTAGGCCATGTTCAACTAGAGTACACCTCCAATTGAAGTGGACCCAAATTCTGCAAGAAGAGCAGGGAAGGAGGGCTAAAAAATGTTAACATTCCATTTGAGTAAAATAACAGCTTTGACCATGTCTGCTCCTCTCTTTCCACTACACAACCTATTTATCACACTGATACCTTCAGATCATTTGTCCCCAATAAGCACAAAACGAATTCTACTTGCTACAGTAAACTACTTCTGGCAATCATCATGGATTTATTACTTCGCACCATCCCACAAATTTTTTAATTAATGAAATGGAAAAAACGGACATTTCAGGAATTCTGAAATAACATATTAAGATGAAAAACTATTCTGCTTGAATAATGACTGAACCTATAATATAATAATGCAAAGGTCATCCTTAAGGAGACCTAGTGAAATCACAGATTGGAAACTATCTGCTTTTGTAATGTACCCTTTTTAAATTTATATACTACTTCTATTCCTTTCACTATGAATCCTACTCCTTTCTTGCATGATGACTATTGCTCATGCAAACCACAGTTATGGTGTAATGTAAACAGAACTGAACACCCCCAAGTTCCCTGAACGCATCTGAATAAAATTCCCTTCTTGCAGTTTATGGCACAAACCCACCCATCTGCTCCTACAGCTCTGACACTTGAAACGACAAATGAAAAAGCAAGCCTTTCAGGAGAACTGCAGCAAAACTTTACTCCTAAGAGAATCCCAAGAGGAGAATTTTCATCTGAATGAGTATTTTGCTAATTCCAGCTGACACCAGATCTTACTTGTTCAAACATGTTTAGACACAATTAAAAAAACCAAACAAAACCAACCAACCAACCAAAAAAACCCCAAAACAGATAGGCCCAACAGAAAGTCCTAAGGTTTGAACAATTCCTGATATTTCTTTGGATCAAAACCAAAATCACGTGCCAGAGCTGAATGGCTGTCCTGGGGAGTGCTTGATATTCACTCTCCTTATGTTAGGCTAAGAGGGTCTAAGTGTTGCAGAAGACAATACATTGCTTGTATTGCTGCTTCTTTGGAGGCCTTGTCATTCAGAATATCAGCACCTCTTCTGGTGATGTGTTAAGTTAATACCTGTATATCTTGATTAATTTTACAGAATTATTTTAAATTTAAGCCAATGAGTTTGGCCCATTTTATCCCTTAATCCAGTGAACTTGTGTGCATATGATATGAATTATATATAACTCTGAGTATCTGAAAAACCTGATACTAGAAAACAAGTTATACTGTATCCTCAGTTATACTGTATTTTCAGGCACAGAGATAAGTATAATCAGAGACAAGAAGGAGAGTGGCATAGTGAAGGAGGACTATAGCAAGGGTCAAGGAAGAGGGAATTATTATGAGACAGATCCTGATGGCAAACTTCTTGTACTAGCTATGTAGGGATGTAACAATCCTTTGCGGCCGCTGAAATGCAGAATTTGTGTTATTCCAGAAAATCTGTGGGTTATATGCATGAAAATATGGTAATCAGAACAGTCCTGGCTCCCCACAAGAGTATTACGGCTGCAGGAGCCTCTGCCAGCTATGGAAACTTCCATTAGCCTTCCTGACATCGCAGGCCAACAATTATGCAACTCTCAGGGGACGAGGAGGAAGAAAAGATATAAAATAGAATGCTTAACCTATTGACTTTATGAACTATTTCAGCTGAAATGCCAAGAATAAATTACAAGTATTAGTAGCATTCTCTTATGACTCAAATTAGGGGTAGGGTCTTACAGAGCTCACATGAGCATAATGCCCAAAATGTCTGCCTCTGCCTCACATCACCTTTAAAATAGTGGTAGAGGTATTATTTCCTTGAATAACTAGAAGCTGATCATGGAGACAGCATGGGTAAAAGCTGCTATTTAAAACCAAAACCAAATGAAACGTTATGCCAAAGCTTCATGGGCTCTGTTCTACATTTTGTCACAGAGAAACTATGTTCAATTTAAGGAGAAACTTGTGTTCTACTTTTGCAGAAACTTACAAGAATAAGTATTTGTGTGCAAATGTACAGCTTCTTCGGCTTCATTTAAGTCTTAGCAGGATCAAAGTCTTAAATATATTATGAACTGTAAGCACTTGAGGCAGAAGAAAGGGAGAATAGGGAAAATTCTATTCTGTTCTTTTTAAGAAGGCCTGCTTATATTTGTGTTGATGGCAATGGATTTGTGGAGCTCAGCAACAGTACTAAAATTTATAAATCCCAGAAATACTCTCCCCCAAAAGGTAGATAAAAGTAACATTAAACTCACTGCTTTAATGTTGAGTAGCATGACTGTGTCTTGCTCTAAGATTTCTAAGCGAGAAAGGGATTTGATTTGGACTTTCTTACCAGGACACTTGTAAATATGTCTGCTTTTCAAACGTGCAAATGAAGTCCTTACATTTAGCAGCCTCTATGCAAATATAATCAAAGCCAACTCAGCAGGACATATCTGTTGAACCTCTTCCTTTATTTCTAGTGCATTACTCAGAGGGTTCTAAAGCTACAGCTGCTTTACAGTTACTCAAGTTTGTTGCTGACAGAAAAAGACACCACACTGCAAACCAAACATAAGATGTCAAATGGAGGTTCTGTTCCATGGCAATCTCATTCTAAAACAAGACAGACTCGTCCAGGTGAAATGGCAAACTGAGCATGCTAGTTCTTCAACTGAGGTATGCAGACTTCATGATGTTTATGCTGCTCAGTCACTAAGCCTTTATTTCTAGGTTATTAGTCTATCTTTTCCAGAATAAAAAACCAGCAATTTTGCAATAAAATGTTAATTGCTGTTAACCTAGGTTTTCGCTTTGGCATAGGGATTTAGTGGTGCTAAATACTGATGGGAGATACAGGAATAAAGAATGGAACTGTTTATAACAGTGTGTATTGATCCAATTATTTTCCTGCCTTAAAATGCACATGCTCATAAACATTTGATTTCAGACACTCCCAGCAGATATCAGACTTGGAATAGCAGATATCTAGCATGAATAGAAGTCCTGTTGCAGTTCTTCATTCTTAAACTAGAAAAAGACAAACAGATGATTTGTAAAATCTTGCACTTGTAAAACTGACTATATTAAAAAATCCAAGCTATGTAGTAAACAGAACTACATAGCATTTTGAGAATTACTGTAATTTACCTTCCAGCACTCTGGCACTATGGGATAGGATTTTCTGATATTACTTTCTATTGCAAAATTCATCATGCTACTCAATATTTAAATGCTGTGGTGTTATTAAGGTCTACAGAAGATACTCATCACAGAGATTCATATTGACACGCAAATCCTCAAGCACAATGAGTGATTGAGGAAGTAACAACAAATATAAGTAAAAAGCAGACACCTGTGCAGTGCATCAGGTAAGGAACTGTTTCCCACCAGTGGATATAAAGCAAAAAGGTTCTACATTCTTTTGAAAGCAAAGAAAGTAAGTAAGCAGCAAAAGATGGACATAACAGTCTGAGCAGGAACTTACTCCCATTTGAACTACTTAGTATAAACTGTCACTAGCTATGCTGTTTCCTCAGCAGCTTCATTCACATGTTGGTGGGCAGGTAACAATTTGTAACTGTTCTTTTGGGAAACATCATTAGCAATCTGAAACCTGAGAAATCCTAGTTTCGGGCTCAGTAGTTGTCATGGTTCATGAAGTCTTTATAAACCAAATGCAATGTCTATGACATTAACTACTAAGTCATGATCAATTCTGAGAAATACATTACCTGACTGAAAAGTTCATTATTTGTGAGCTCAGAAGCAAACCAGCATGTCAACTAAAAATCTGACCACTGACCTCTAGTTCAAGGCTCACTTTTCTCTGTCACACTGTGGTGTGTTACATTGCATCTTACTTGGCCATCACTTCTGGGGACTCTTCTGGGTTGGAACGCCACATTTGCGGTGTCTTGCACACATTCCTCATGCCAAATGATTTTTTTCCTTCTTATCAATCTATCTAATTGCAAAACTGAAGCTGCACATTGTAAAACTGAAGTTAGGCAAATCTTTTTCTGCTGAATAATTTTTTCCTTCAGCTCAGGAAAAGAGTTAATCCAAGGAATCATACACATTTTTTTATTCTTTTCCTTTCCACTGATAGGCTTAGAGAGAAAAGAGTATTTCACGTGCCTGCTGCCCTGCAGGATGTGTAATGTGCCACAAACAGGTCTTATGATACAGCAGAAGATGACTACATTTCTCAGTTTCACATCACCCTCACTGTTCTGCATTTCCTTGATATTTAATCAGTGTTGATCCTTTCTCCTTGTGCATCTTTCATAGAGTGAATGGGCCTAATCAACTTTTCACTGACACCTGGACAAACTTGGGTTCACTGACAGAATTGGATTCTGGCCTTTAGTATTTACCACACTGCCTTAAAATCTGTATCAGAGCGCCATAATGGGCTTAATAAAGCTCTAAGTCAAAGAACCCATTAGCCTTTTCTGAACTTCCTAAATGCAAAGCTCCATCTATCTCTCCAAACATGAAAGAGAACAAAACCTGATTTTATAAAAGATGATGATTCACAAGAATTCTCAAAATCAAAAGATGATGATTCACAAGAATTCTCAAAATCTTGGCTTCTTTCAAAATACAATCATATCGCATTTTAATCCTACAGTCTTCCCACTTCTCTCTCCTTTTTTCCTATTCTTTGACAAATGTTCTGGTTTCCTGTTTATGTTGGTAGGGAATATCTATGGGTTAGATCGTCTCTTTACCATCTGCCTGCTGGGAGTCACAAAAGATCTCTGGACCTACCTCGTATTTGTATACTAATTAGCTTTAGGTCCTTTACTGCTCCTGAAAGGGTGGTGAGGCTCCAGCACTAGCCAGGATATGGAGAGGACATACTCAAGCACATAGAACACAGTTAAAAGCAGAGCTACTTTTACAGGAAAAACACCTCTACTCTTTTCATGCCCTGTAATTTTAGGAATAGCCTTTAACTATTATAGGTATAACATTTTTGTTATAGTTGAAAAACTATTTCCTAAAGGGAGTAGTTTCTTCAAAGTCTGTATTTTGTACAGCAGCAACCATAACGGAGTGCTATTCTCCACAGCATCAGCATGCACAGGAATCACAGAAGAATAAGAGAAGTTGATCTGACAAAACATTGTCTCTTTGCAGAAAAGCAAAAAACCAACCAAGATTAATATACTAATCCTATCAATATCTGCCTGTATATTTAACTTTATGCAGAGTCAATGCATATTGAAGTTAAGTATGGGAGCAGTGTCTGAAGCAGTAGGGATGAAATATGTATGCAAATATCACTTTGGTTTGTACTGTACTGTTACTTGAACCTACCTTTTCCTTGATATTTACAGGAGGACTGATTTCTGCCATCTCTCTTTAGGTGAGAATATTGTCTGTGAAAGGAAAAAAAAAAAAAAAAAAAAAAAAAAAAAAGATTCATTTGGAGGTTTTAATCCCAACCTGTCAAAGCTACACCTATAAAGACTAACTGCATGTACTTACCTATAAGCATTAGAGAAACACGAGAACACTTAATGTGCTGCACAGCACTGCTCAATCTTGCCAAAAAGCAAAGCTAGCCCAAATTTCGTACTTTTCTGAAGATTAGTTCTGCAAAAAAAACATTTTAAAAATGCCTCACAGTTATGAATCTGGATAGAAGGGGTATTATGCTTCTCCCAGCCATGTCTCTTGGACCCTATTGATACCTTTGAGGCTTTAAAGAGGAGGAATACTTTAGAGAAATTCAACCGCTCATGTTTTCTCATTCACCACCAACCTTAGTTTTAGCCAGAAAATTTGTCTGAAGATACCATCTTAAAAAGCAGCTAAATGTGCCATGAGGTTAGACTGACAAGTGCTATATAGGTGGTTTATATATTTGTGTGTGTGGTTGGTTTCCCCCGCCCAAAACTAATTCAGCGGACTTAGCCGCACAGGTCCTACTGTTAACAGGGTCTGTATAGTTAAATCTCCAAGTCTGCTCTGAAACCTTGGGCACATGAATGGAATTTTGCATGTGATTAAGAAACCCCGCAATATGCTTTCTATTTCCAGTTATGTGGCTGGATAAGTGAGAGAAACTGTACCATATGATGAAGAGATAATACAGGGAAGGGCGTCCAGTTGCCTAATCATGTTTCCATCAAAATCAACTGCCTTAGATTTCAGTAAGGAATAGGCTTGAATCATCACATTTTAAAAGAATCAAAAGAATCACAGCGAAGACTAAGTCAAAAAGGAATAAAAGTTTAGTTTGGTCACCAAATTTAACTCTATTGTATCCTGATAAGAAGGCATAGATGTACATAAATGTGAATGAAATTTTAGTTCTTTCCAAGTTTTAATTGAAACACTTCCTTCTTTTCCCTATTTGAGCACTTTGCTACGTGGACTGATGTAAGAGTTGCCATAATTCTTCTAGGTATCTTTTAATGCACTTACATAATCCTCCCTTAACTCCTGCTCTGAAACATAGCACTTCAGTAGAGTTCAAACTCCAAAAACTAAGTGCTTCCATTACAGTATCCACTAATAGCATTTTAATCTTGTTAGGAATTTTTGTTTTCTATTTAAAGAGATGAGATACCAGGAAGCACAATTTCAAAAATAACACGACTTTCTGGTAAATGGAGAAAAGATGATAAGAGAAAGAAAAAAGAATTAATTTTTAAGTTTCGGTCTGAAAAAGAACAGAAACTGAATTATGGAAACCCTCAAAAATAAGGTGTCAAAAAGTAACCCTTTCCATTGCATGTTAATAAAAAAGATGCTTGAAATAAGTAAGGTTCCTCCTGCCATCTCTGTTTTACTATACCATGAACAGATACTCTCTATTAAAATTCACATACCTTGTAAGTGTCTTTAGTCAGTGGCTCAACCACTTTGCCAAGACACTGTGTTGGAGTCTCACTTATGTCCAATAAGACTTCTTCCTGGCAACTGGGCCACTCTGTCACTCTGAATGCTTTTCTGTCTGCTGATATCTCAGATCAGAAGGCTCCCCCCCTGGCCCCCTCCTTAAATGAAAGATGAAAGAGCTCAAACTAGTTTTCTTTGTCAAACCCACCCAATGTCTAAAAGCAGAATTACAAAGCGTCTGAACAGCGAAGACAGAAAGATCACGGAAAATGAGCTTGGGGCAACTCCATTTCCAATATTTAGTGTGTTCCAACAGCTAAAGGAAAATGTTGAGAAACGACTGTAGTCTGTAATCCCTAGATAACATTGTTTAATGCACTACTTGTCTTTTGCTCTCAGTTATTTCTCATGTCAAATGAGCACAGAACATGAGATACTGGTCATCAAATTTCCCATGCAGACCGGAAAACTCAGGCCTAAAATTACACAGTAAGTCTTTGCCTCCCTTACTGTTTTTCAGAAAAGTATGCCTTCTCCTAGTGACACCAAAACTATGCTGGACTGATACCATTCTCTCTTTAATAGATAATTGTATGTTAATGAATAGTCATTTGACTAGTTCAACCCTTATATCTACCATCTAGTAGCTTTTATAATATTACAGACAACTGACAGAAGCCTGTCCTCTTGCATACCAATTTAACTACACTTAATCTGATCCAACACCTTATGACAACATTAACAAAAAAGCAGGAAAAAAAACAGTTTTTGAGGAACCAACGCACAGCACAGAGACGAGTACAATAAGGATTATAGCTAACAAACCCTTCTCGCCTTAAAAGTCTATAAATCTATTAAAAAAAAATAATAGGAAAATATCTTTGTCACCCAAAATCTTCAGGTTCTGCTTTTTCAGCATATATTTTACTGATTTTGTACTAAAACTGTACATTTTAAAAATGCACCTTGTATGAAGCAAATTAATCCCAATAATTGTACCTTGCGAAAGCCCCACACATCTCAATTTATGTTGCTTCAAAGATATTAGCTAAATCATTCTTTAAATTTAAATTCAATTTCAGATTAAACCCTACTACAGCACTTAGCCAAATTCACTCTTTGTAGCAATGCTCTGACTCACTTTAAGAACAGACAAAGAACTTCATACAACACCTTGCCAGATTTTACCTGTCTCTTCTTCGCTGTGTGCTCCAGATACTACTACGATTATAGCCTTCCAATGATGAATGTGGTGCTGATTCAGCTAGCTTGCAACTGCAAGCTGTTTCAGGAAGACCTGGCAAGCCACACAAAAGGTGCCCTCCATTTCTTTCTTCCTATTTTTTTTTCCTTTTAAGATCAAGAACTAAGAGGACACCAGCTTTTAGAAAACGACTCTACACTTCAGACTCTCCCTTAATATGCATGTTACAGCTGTCAAAAGGAAGATGCTAAAACTGAGTTGGAGCTATTTTTCATTCACCTTCTCCAAGGGCAGATAATTGAAATAACCTGCATAAAACACTCATTTATATAACTCAGTCTAGCACTGCTTGTTACATAAAATACAATTTATAAATTAAAAGGAAAACATTAGTGTAGCACTAATTTTTAAAGATATTCTTTATGGCTATACTTAATAGCTAATCAATTTAATTTTCTCATTGTAGCACAAATGGATTTATTGAATTAACTGGTATTTTTCCTCTAATATTTTAATATCTGTATTGAACAATTACAGCATTTCTAATCCTGTGACAAAAGATTATAGATCGTGAATAATTTTATGAACAAAACAGTTCCACTGAAGTTTAGAAGCTTTAGCTCCAGGCTTGGATCTAAATTTGAGCTGCTACATTCTCATCCTGAACTCTTCAGAGAAGCTTCTTTCTGCCTGAGCTGTGGAACATCAGAATACGGCCCTCAACTGAGCCCTAAAGCCCAGGGAGAACAGTGCTTTTGTACGTCACTAACAGCATGCACACAAAAATGCATGTTTGGAAGAAGACCTTTTACAGAAAATTTTCTGCAGCATCTGAGGTTAAGACAAGCACTAAATTTATAATGCAGAAAACATACTGTATATAAGAGGTTCTCAGCTTGAATGTCAGATTACATGCTTTGTCTTTCTCTACATCCTTTGCCTGTATTTGTGCTCCTGAAATGTAACTCCATGTGATACCAATAGTACTTCCATCAAAAAGGAATGGGAAAAAAAGTGTCCTTTATATAATGGGTCATTAATTCTGATACCAATTTCCTAATGTGTTACCTGGAATTGGAGATAACTCAGTTGCCTGTTACATCCTGACCTCAAATACTGATTGGGACGGTATTATTTCTATACCTATTACACATGTCCACATGAGACATTTTATTTGCCTTGTAAAATAAAGAATTTCAATACAACAAAAAGAAAATATAGTAGAGGGAATGCTGCGAAGCAGACTGGATTAAGTTGGGCAGAGTCTTACTTCTTGCCCCTACCAAATGAAGCAATTCATATTACTCTACAGAGGTTCAAGCTAACATTAAGGTCCTCGTGGGAGACTTAAACCATGCCGGTATCTGTTGGAGGGACAACACAGCAGGGCATAAGCATTCCAGGAGGTTCCTGGAATGCATTTATAACTTTCTGCTCCAAGTGACAGAGGAGCCAATGAGGAGAGGTGCTGGACCTTTTTCTCACCAACAAGGAGGGGCTTGTGGGGAACGTGCAGCTCAAGGGCAGCTGTGGCTGCAGTGACCATGAAATGGTGGAGTTCAAGATCCTTAGGGCAGCATGGAGGGTACACAGCAAGCTCAAGTCCACCCTGGACTTCAGGAGAGCAGACTTTGGCCTCTTCAGGGATCTGCTCAGTAGAGCCCCATGGGATGAAGCCCTGGGGGGAAGGGAGGCCCAAGAAAGCTGGTTAATATTCAAGGATCACCTCCTCCAAGCTCAGGAGCAATGCATCCCAACCAAGAAATCGCCAGGCAAAATCACCAGGAGGCCTGCATGGATGAACAAGGAACTCCTGGACAAAGTCAAACACAAAAATGAAGCCTATAGAGGGGGGAAGGAAGGACAGGTAGCCTGGGGGGCATACATTGTCCAAGCATCCAGGGATTGGGTTAGGAAAGCTAAAACCCTGATGGAATTAAATCTGGTCAGGGACATGAAGGGCAACAGAAAAGCTTCTACAGGTATGTTGGTGATAAAAGGAAGACTAGGAAAAATGTGGCCCTCTCCAGAAGGAAATAGGAGACCTGGTTACCCAGGATATGAAGAAGGCTGAGGTAACCAATGACTTTTTTGTCTCAGTCTTCACCAGCAAGCACTCTAACCACACCACCCAAGTCGCAGAAGGCAAGGGCAGGGACTGGGAGAATGAAGAATCACCCACTGTAAGAGAAAATCAGGTTCAAGACCATCAAGACCTGAAGGTGCACAAGTCCACAGGACCTGATGAGATGTATCTGCGGGTCCTGAGGGAACTGGCAGGTCAAGTTGCTAAGCCACTCTCCATCACATGTGAGAAGTTGTGGCAGTTCGGTGAAGTTCCCAGTGACTGGAAAAGGGGAAACAGAACTTCCATTTTTAATAATGGAAAAAAGGAAGGGTGAGACTGACAGGCCAGTCAGTCTCACCCCTGTGCCTGACAGGACCCTGGGGCAGATCCTCCTGGAAACTATGCTAAGGGACATGGAAAATAAGGTGGTGATTGGTGACAGCCAACAGGGCTTCACGAAGAGCAAATCATGCCTGACAAATCTGATGGCTGCCTATGACAGGGTTACAGCATTGGTGGATAAGGGAAGGGCAACTGGTGTCACCTACCTGGACTTGTGCAAAGCATTTGACACTGTCTTGCACGACATCCTTGTCTCTAAATTGGAGACATGGATTTTAGAGATGGGCCACTTGGCGGATAAGGAATTGGCAGGATGGCTGCACTCAGAGAGCTGCAGTCAACAGCTTGATCTCCAAGTGAAGACCAGCGATGAGTGGTGTTGGGACTGGTGCTATTTAACATCTTTGTCGGTGACACAGACAATGGAATCAAGTGCATCCTGAGTAAGTTTGTTGATGACACCAAGCTGTGTGGTGTTGCCACATGCTGGAGGGAACAGATGCCATCCAGAGGGACCTGGACAGGCTTGAGAGGTGGGCCCGTGCAAACCTCATGAAGTTCAACAAGGTCAAGTGCGAAGTCCTGCACATGGGTCAGGGCAATCCCAACACAAATAGAGGTTGGGTGGAGAATGGACTGAGAACAGCCCCGAAGAGAAGGACTTGTGGGTGCTGGTTGATGAGAAGTTCAATGTGACCTGCCCATGTGCACTTGCAGCCCAGAAAACCAACTGTATACTGAGCTGCATCCAAAGCAGCGTGACCAGCAGGTTGAAGGAGGTGATCCTCCCCCCCTACTCCACTCTTGTGAGACCCCAACTGGAGTACTGCGTTCAGCTCTGGTGCCCCCAGAAGAAGGACTTGGACCTGTTGGAGCAGGTCTAGAGGAGGGCCACGAAGATGGCCAGAGGGCTGGAGCACCTCTGCTATGAAGACAGGCTGAGAGAGTTGGGCTTGTTCAGCCTGAAGAGAAGAGAAGGCTCTGCTACTAGCACCTTCTAGCAGCCTTCCAGTACCTAAAGGCGCCTACAAGCAAGCTGGTGAGGGACTTTTTGCAAGGGCTTGTAGTGACAGGACAAGGCATAATGGCTTTAAACTGAAAGAGGGTAGATTTAGAGTAGATAGAAGGAAGAAACTCTTCACTATGAGAATGATGAGGCACTGGAAGAGGTTGCTCAGAGAAGTTGTGGATGCACCATCCCTGAAACTGTTCAAGACCAGGTTGGGTGGGGCTCTGAGCAACGTGGTCTAGCAGGTGTCCCTGCCCATGGCACGGGGTTGGAACTAGGTGATCTTTAAGGTCCTTTCTAACCCAAACCATTTTATGGTTCTGTGAAACTGAACCAGGCAAGCTAGGGTGCTGGCGTGTGCTCTGTCCTTACCACAAGCAGCAACGTCCAGCAGGGCAGACAGTTAGGAACAGCCTTTAACCACTGCATCACAACATGACTAAGGTCACCTATCACAGGCTTAAGTGGCTGCTCACCCAGCCTTTACAGAAATTTCCTTTCTGTCTTCAAGCAGCTCTGAAATCCCACTGCTTCTGTGTTCAACCTCCAAAGAACACCTATTACCTTTCCACTAGTACCACCTTCAGAGGTGTTTGGCTCAGACACCTTCTGGTTAGACAGGCCTCGGTTTAAAGCTGACAAACATGCCATTTTATACAACACTTTGCATGCGTGAGATTGCTTGCATCTCAAGCATCGGAGAATCACGAGACCAAGTCTTTGCCCTGCCCCTACTGCAAAACCCGGGAATTACCACCTGGTACATTATATTTCACTTAGAAACAGTATCAGAAAAAGAAGAAACATGCTCCCTTCCAACAAAACAAAAAAGAATCTCCTTTCTTTTTTGAGGAAGAAAGGAATTTATGAAAGCATAAATGTTGCCAAAGAGATATGATTTGTGAAAATACCCCTTCAATAAGCTCTATCAGAGAGGAGGAAATTGTGTGTGACACCTGTTCCACAATTTTTGACATCTGAAGATAAAACTTATCTTTGGCAACAGGGAGCAGAAAATTCCCCACAAAACAGCATAGAATAACCCAGTGTTAGAAGGGTTTAATATCTGTAGGTTTATGGATGAATAATCTCCTACACCCCAAAAATTACTTATTTCCTCAGATTCTCAATGCAACTTCTTTTTATGATGCTCTCCCCAGCACAACAGGAATCCCAGGTGTAACTGACTTGACTCTTGCCAATGCCTCTCAAATCCCTATCTGCTTCTGCAGTCATTTGCTGCACCTTGTGCTAACCCAGTCCTTCCTTTCACTGTGCTAATTTCTTTCAAATATCCCATGACTAACCTTTTACAAGCTTCACACAGCACCCCCAAAACCCTCTCTGCCAGGTTCTTTTGCAATGCCCTCCTCTTCCCTTTTACAAGTCAGGCAACCCCGCGACTACAGACACTTTGGGTGACAGTACAGCAATGCAAGGCAGGAGATAAACAGATACATGGCCCTACCACTGATAAACTTGTCATCAGCCCTACCAAGCAAGACTATACATACTCAGTCACTGAGTAAGCCTTCACTGTTAACAGAGCAACTGGAGCTTACAATTTTGTCACTCAAATATGTTCATAAAGTAGATCAATGCTAGAATGTGGATTTTTTTAATCTTTAATTAAGGATCATTTACTAATTTCAAAATAGTTCAGTCAAAATCCCCCAGCTCCAAAAAGCTAACATGCAAGGTATGGGCAGAACAAAGCAGTAACAATTTTAGAGCCAACTTCAAAAAATAAAATGTAAATGCTAAGTATCTAATGAGATTGTAGCAGCCTGCACTATGCTTTCATCTTCCGCACTTCTACTTCCTCTACGGATTTTTTAAATGGGATTCCTGTCTACTCATGTGTATTATATTACACTGTCTTTCCTGCAGACTACCATATGCTCTAGGTAAAGACAAAACCAGCAGAATCAGACACACATGGCTTCCATTCCACATTTAACTTTGACTTTTATTACGAAGAGATGCTACCAGAGAGTTGCAGATGAAGGCTGGGATGAACACACCTTTTCTGATACAAAAATGTTAACTTAAAACCACATCAGAAAGACTGATAAAACAGCAAGAGTGTGATTCCAAAATTCAAGTTATTTCAGTAAGGAATTCTTCTGGTCTTCACTCAAATTTTATTTAAATAGCAGAAGGAAAAATTACCTTATTAGGTCAAAGGCCAAACATTAGTGTGCACATGATTGTTCATTACAAAAATCAGTGTCCTAAGTTGTGCACAAAGCCCTGCCACTGTGGTTGAAAAACTACTAGAGATAGCATGAGATTTAGACGCTTCTCTTCGCTATCTTGAGATCAGCAATGGGTATGATTTGCTGTAGCCTAATGTCTAAAGATAAATACAATTATTAGAAAATAAATGCATAAACATACCAGTGTCAAGGGCACCTAGGACACATTAACATGTCTTCCTAGTTGTCCTTTTATCGTTCTGTGATATTATAAATGAACACACTCAGTAAAAACACTGTAAAGTGTAATTAATACAGAACTGCTAATTTTCCAGTACTGTTTTATGCCTTTCTAAAGATTGTATTCAGAAATGGTACACACTATCATTTTGTATTTCCTGGTTTCCAGAAGTTTGAGATTGGCCATTTCAGGCTAGTTTAATGCCTCTGTAAGTCTGATGATATATGAGGCCTTTAGTATCCTTTTCTTTAAATGCATGCATAAACGTATGTACATGTGTGCACACACATTCCAGAATATTCTCCATTTGCAGAGCCCAGTCCCACTACTGTCCCCTGGTCATGCTTGTCTCAACCACAGAATGCAGCAGTTGCCTCTGCATTCTCCCTTCTGCTCAGCTAATTCAGTCTGACTCCCTGATGGTCACCACACTCTGCCTGAAACCTACTGGCTGCAGAGCTGGAAACAGGATGCAGGAAATAAAATGTCTCACTGATTCCACATGTTATGTCCGGATTCCTACAGAAAAGAGGCTTATGCTCCCCCATTGTTTATCACCTCCTCCCTGAGGATTTCTGAAAGTATGCAATGGCGCATCAGAAACTCAGTTATGTTAGTTAACACTGTAAAATCCATACCTGAGAGACCACAGACCCATCTTCTATAAAGAGAAAAGGGACAGAGGTGAGAGTGGGGTATGAGAGGAAGGACAGTCCTTAGCACCTGAACCAACATCCTTCGAAGTATGTCTCCTGTCCTTCTCAGATTTCTGCCAAGGGTGGAAGTGATTCTAAGCAGGTATCACAGTACACTGATGTACAACCAGTATCACAACAAAATGGTTAGGCACCAGTAAGTCCTGTACCTCATTCTGACATACCACATTGCACTTTGATCTTGTGCTCTCCTCTTCCTAAGCAGGGATGGTGCTATTAATATAACCCAGGGAGAGCCTGTGCTTCCCTTCTTCTGTCACCTAGCTCCCTTCCCTCTCCCAGTTCCAGTGCATGAGCAAAGCCAGGCCACTACATATGTGGTCTCCACAGGCATCTGTGCTTTCACACTGGTGTGGTGTGTGATGGTCCTCCACACACCTGGTGCTGCAGCCCTCCCCACCACCAAACAACAGAGTCCTGCAGAGGAATGTTCCAGCCCTTATCAAGATCAATTTGAGAGAGGGTCAGAAGAAAGTTACTTGACTTCCCCAAACTCCTTTAATATTTCATCCAAACATATCATTCAGTGATCTTTTGATATGGATATCTGTATCTTTTGATACAGATACCACAAAAGATCCTGGCTGTATTTCCTACCATTGGTCCACAAACACCACCACACCCTTCTTACTACAGCAAAGGCTGCTTGCAAACCCTCTGCTGTGGAGTGTTCAAATGCTGAGTCTGTCGTACCCAAGCTAAGCTCTTCTTTAACACAAGTTTCACTGATCTTTTGGGGAAGCCACACTGAGTGTCACTGTACTAGCTTATGTTCATTCATGTCAAGTGACTGACACCATGTGACAGTTACCACCAGAGTTACCATCCCAGAGATGTGTTAAGTATCAGAACCTGCTAACTTTGTAGAATATACCTTTAGCTAAGAAGGATGCAAAACAGTTGCTTATATTCAGGTCACTAACACCACCCTGCATCTGAGCAACAGAGATCAATTTAAAAAAATACCTAAGTATAGACTTTAGTACCTTCAAAATCAGCCTTTACATAGCAAATACCATTCAAGCTTAAACACAGTCTAAGTGGCCTTACACTGCAGCGAAATACAAAGTGATTCTCATAGCTTCTGGCTCACAAGGGCAGAAAATTCAGAACAGCTCAACCCAGACAGCTGCAGCATATATGCCTGCATTTGCAATAATGATAAAAAAAAAAGGTAGTAAGTGGTATCATTTTGCTTATCTTTTCTTGCACTTCTGAGCAATTCATTCAAGAAGTTTAGCCTAATGTGCTCAAGAACACTGAACATCAGAAATTACTTTTCTTTTTACTAATGCTTCAGGTTGAATTCTAACACCACCTCTGCCACCTCCTTGTATTTTCCCATTGCAAAATATGATCCCCATTCTTACCATATTTGTAACGAGACAACCAAGAACTCTGCCATATGAGACAACACTGACAAAAGGCCAGCTCTTCATTAATTACCGCAAGTCATCGGAATAAAGAATTGGACCACAGAAGGGGACACATTTATGTCCTGTGTAGTGCAATGTATCCACGACAGGTAATAGTTGTAGGTGACTCCCATCTGAGTGGAACCGAGGGTCCGATATGCCGGCCAGACCCTGCCTTTAGGGAAGTCTACTGCCTCCCGGGATCCAGGGTTAGAGACATCAGTAGGAAACTCCCTAGCCTGGTCCGACCCTCAGACTACTGCCCCTTACTGCTCTTCCACATGGGTGCTGATGAAGTTGCAGTAAGTAGCCCGAGGGTGATTAAAAAAGAATTCAAAGCCCTGGGGTGGTTAGTAAAGGAATTGGGAGCGCAGGTTATTTTTTCCTCGCTCCTTCCAATGGGGGGCAGAGACATTGGGCAGTACAGGCAAATTCAATTTATTAACATGTGGCTCCGCAACTGGTGTCACTGCCACAACTTGGTGTTCTTTGATCATGGGATGGCCTACAGGGCACCGGGCTTGCTGGCGTCAAATGGGAGCCAACTTTCGCAAAGGGGAAAGAGGGTCTTTGCCCAGGAACTTGTGGGGTTCATTGACAGGGCTTTAAACTAGATGCGAAGGGGGAAGGGGATCCTATTGGGCTGTCTGGCGACAGGCTAGGCAATGATATGCGATGGTTAGAGGGACAGGGGACTGGTATGAGCCTTCAACCCCGTTGCCCAGGAGCGTGCCAGGGGCGCTGCAGCAAAGTTGGAATCTGGCAAGAGGTGAGCTGGAGGCTCCTGAGGTAGTAGGAGCCAACAAGGAAAAGCCCAAGAAACACCTCAAGGGAAATGAGGGGTGATCCCCTATGAAGGTGGCAAGGCCGACGGCTCAGATGAAATGCCTCTATACAAACGCACGCAGCATGGGAAACAAGCAGAAGGAGTTGGAAGCTATCGTGCTGCTAGAAAGCTACGACTTGGTTGCCATTACAGAGACTTGGTGGGATGAATCCCATGACTGGAATGTAGGTATTGATGGCTACAGGCTGTTCAGAAGGGACAGGTGAGGA
>JMFS01065591.1:0-20514 GCA_000699545.1 Podiceps cristatus
CCACAAGTTTTCCTTTTCTTTCTGATTCTCCCCCCCCACCCCACTGGGGAGAGGGGCCGTGAGCCATCATTTGTGTGACATTCGGTTACCATCTGGAGTTAAACCATGACACCATGAAACAAAACTGAAGGGAATTTCCATATGGAGGGTGCCTATGCAATACAGGCAGTGTACTCCTCTCTGTAACACCTTGTGGGAAGGAGTCCTGGAACAGATTATGGTTAAGGCTTATTAATATTCTTTGCTACTGAAGAGCAATGGCTGCTGGCAGTTTAGCAGAAGTCATGTCAGCCACTGACACTGTTCTGGCCTTGAGATGTATAAATCAGTTGCTGCTGTCTTATTTCTATAGCAAGTGAGCAGATGTAGGATGAGACAGTAGGGGTATGCTTTCACTTACTTTTGGTTGACAGGCATGCTAGCTTCAGGAATTTCTGTTGTCTATCTACCTTTTCTTATTCTTGCACTTCCCTTGCAGCTATGCCAGTAATTGTGAAACCAGAACAGTAAGTTTGCAGCCTACATTGGTTTACTGATCTCTTTAATCCAACAGTTCTTAGAATATCTGTGAGTGAGTGCAATAGATTGTAGGAAGTCCTTCTTGCCATCAGCAAAAGCATCTGGAACCGTATACCAAGTTACAGTTTTAGAACATCTGCTTAAAGTTTCAGAATATGCTTTAGATGATGGAGGGAGAGCTGTTTTTCTGAAGATGAGGTCCTACCTTTAATGGAGAAAAACGATTTTCAGTATAATTCTAAAGCTCTTCACTTTTCTGCTAAAACATAAGTATGTTCTAAGAAATTTGGTAACAGCTCTGCACAAGTTTCTGAAATAGTCTGTAGAAGCACAGAAAAACACAGTAAGGACAGTATAAGAAAATTAGTATTTATTACCCTTACATTAAGGATAAACATTTCATCCTTTCTTTCTCCTGACTTGTCTTGCATCCAGTCCACATCTTATACTCCAAAACCTAGGAGACACTAGAAGGGTGCTGGGAAGGAAGGAAGGAAAGGAATTCTTTTCCACATAGGGCACTATAAGACCATGTAATTTATTGACACACGATATTATGAAGGCCAAAAGTACAAATGAGTTCGAAATGGAATTGGACCTATGCACAAAGAACAGGTCTTTAATGGCTGCCAAACATGATCCTGAGGATGTAACCTCTGGCTTGGAAAAGTCCCTGAACTGCAGGTAATGGGAAATTTGGTAGCCATATGAGGACCAGGGTTGCTTTACCTAATCCTTGTTTTATGCACTCTTTTTCTTTCCCTCTGACCATTTAGTAGGGATAAATGTCATTTCTGCATAATTTCTGCTATAAGGCAGCTCTCACTCTGCTTCAGATCTTTCCTGTGCCGGATATAACCTAGTTAGATTACAGCTACACAAACAGACTCTGAGTTAAAGAATGGAAAACGTAAAGGAATGCAATAGAGTCAGTATGATATTCACAGTAAATTTTTGTTAACCATATCAGTGATATTTTTCTGCCCCTTCATTTAGTTTCTTGCATCCCTTGTGCATTAATCCAGTTGTTAATCTAATACAGGCAGAAAGTAATTTTAATTGTCTAATTATTATTTTCTGGTCAAGAACATTTTAACTGGTGATGTTTCATTTTTTGCTATTGAAAGGAAATGCAAGAGACATCCAGCAGAAGACTTCTGAACAGACAACAGGTTCTGTTTTTTTTCCTGCAAAATGGGGTATTTTCTTAACTAATTTTCTTTTAAAAATAGGGAATAAAAAGACTTGTCAAATTTTATGTGCTGGCATTTACTTTATAGTATTTTTCATTTAACATCTGCATAATCTTTAATTAATATTCAGGTTGCTATGACAGTTATAAAAATACTAACAAGTTAACTATTCAGTGGTGAATTACATACATGATAATTATGTAACTAATCACAAGCGAGTGAATGTGACATGACATCACAGACAGTGTGTTTGAAATAGACTGTTGTGGGTTAACACAGACTTAAGCCCCGCACAGCTGATCGCTCGCTCTTTGACAGATGGGATGGGGAAGAGAATCAAAAGAGTAAAAGTGAGAAAATCGTAGGTCAAGTTAACAGGTAAAGCAAAAGCTGTGCACACCAGCAGAGCAAAACAGGGAATTCATTCACTCCTTCCCACGGGCAGGCCGGTGTTCAGCCATCCCCAGGAGACCAGGGCTCCATCACGCATAACAGTTACTTGGCAAGGCAGACGCCATCACTCCGGATGTCTTCCCTTCCTTCTTCTCCCCCCAGTTTTACATGCTGAGCCTGATGTCATATGGTGTGGGATATCCCTCGGGTCAGTGGGGCTCAGCTGTCCCAGCCGTGTCCCCTCCCAGCTCCTTCTGCCCCCCAACCTCCTCACTGGTGGGGTGGGGTGAGGAGCAGAGAAGGCCTGGACTCTGTGTCAGCCCTGCTCAGCGGTAACGAAACGATCTCTGCATTATCAACACTGTTTTCAGCACAAATCCAAAACATAGCCCCATAAAAGATGCTATGAAAAATATTAACTCTATCCCAGCCAAAACCTGTACAGAGACATTCCCTCATAAACAACATTTGAGATTACACTTTTATTTTACTCAGTGCCCCATCTGCAAAATCACTGAGTAGAAACTTTGTGGGCAGACTGGACACCATTAATAAAGTTTCTACTTTAAAATTAGGAGAATGAACATTGCACCATTGAAACCAATCATCTGCAAAATTAATAAAGGCTTCTGAAATTACTGATGTTCACCTTCTAAACTTTCAAGTACTTGTTTAGAAGCAATGATATTTTCCTATCTTGGTAATATATAATAAGTTGTAATTTGTTAGGCTTATCCAGTCATTTATTTTGTAAAACTCTTGGAATAAGATTACATAGAGGTTTCCAGA
This sequence comes from Podiceps cristatus, assembly GCA_000699545.1. Taxonomy (NCBI): domain Eukaryota; kingdom Metazoa; phylum Chordata; class Aves; order Podicipediformes; family Podicipedidae; genus Podiceps; species Podiceps cristatus. Next base: position 2,895 of record JMFS01065591.1, read on the forward strand.
GTAAATGTTCAATTTCTCTAAAAAGATTTTCAGAGCTATTTGGGAATGTGCATTCTTTTAAAAACTGTACCAAAAATTAAATGTTTAATATATTCAGACATCTTTAAAGGACTAATTAGGTGGCTTTTTTTATTATTATTATTATTATTTTTTCAATTTTAGCCCAGTAGAACTAGATTTCTCCTCTACAGGTGCCTGTAGTGGTGTAGGCAGATGTAACTTGCTAAAAAGGGTTTCTGTAGGGTCTGAAATCAAAGAGTAGGTCCACTAAACTCTTACATAGAAGCAGCCTAAAGAGATCCAAGTTTTAACCATTAAAATCTTGCCTATGCTGAGCAGTGATGTATCTGATTTTGTCAAAAAGTATCAAGTATCTAGCCTGATGCATTAGATGTTCATTCAGCTACTGGGTTTCTACACAAAATAAAGGAAGATTATGATGCCATTCATTGGGTAAGACTTCTCTTCAGTAATTCATCAGGTAGGATATTCTTGTTAATGTGTACATCCAAGTTTAACTCCCTCATATGCCTAAGGACATTTTGTTGCCAAGATAGACTAAAATATTTTCTTACCAATGGCTATTTAAAAAAAAAAAAAAATAATAACTTTTTGCTTCTAATTCATAGTGTTACCTTGCTGTGCTAGTACCCTCAATGTCATCCATGTTCACTTGGCAGGAGCAGTTGTATGAAAACCCCAGAAACACATAAACACTTTCCAATTAACAGAAGCTTTTACACAGCCTTCTAATATATATCCTGAAAATAGGACCATGTCTTTGACTAATGAAGCACAGATCACATGAGCTGGCACAGCAGATTTATCTAAAGCCATTGCACAGAGGGGTTCTAGATTCACTAGAACTAGTGTAATATAAGTTTAGGTAGAATTTCCCTTGGAGAAAAATTGTCTGAAACACTAATCATCAGAGTCTGTTTTAAATCAATATCCTCAACATGCCTATTTCTTACACTGTACCAGTTTCCTGTTTTCTTACCAGGATCTTATGTCACACCAGTTTTATAGAACCAAAAACTTCCTCTCTGATGTATTTCTGTTAAAAAAAAAAAAATGTGCTATGTTTATACCACAAGTGGTCAGTGTAATCAGCTCTATTATAGTATTTCCAATAACGTTACATAATATAAAACTATGGTTATTCTGAGTTAGAAATGTAGGTCTAAGAGGAAGTCGACACTGTAATTTGACCTACCAAACTATTCTGAAGTCTGCAAGCAGTCTACCATGGCAGCAGAGAGCTCGCTGCAGGTTAATATACTCCACTGAGAGGAGATGTTTCTAGTGTCGTCTAACTCACTACACTTGCTTTGCACTCTGTATACCCTTGCTCTCGAAAAAGTGACATTTTCTTTATTCAGTACACATAGAGCCTGAAACATCCATAGTCTTATCATTATCATAAAGTTACTGGTCAAAGTTTCCATTGAGGTCTTGTAAAGATAGTAAAAAATAAAACAATAATAATTTTGCCTCCATGACTGCTTGTTTTCCAGTTTAAGTGGAAAACTAATATTCATAACAAAGGAGACATTTATCATTAATACAGCAACATACATTTTGTGTGACACCCATCATTGATGTGAAGCCATTGATTCAAAAATAATTTTTCCAAAGAAGCTTAGGAAAAGAAGAAACTATATGTCTTCAGTCCTACACTATTGATACTTATGTACGTCATACCATCTATACTCAGAGATAAAAATTTCTTTGAATGCTGCCTACTCTGCATTCTCACACACAGTGGAAACAGAGAGGCATGGGAAATCCAGCATCAGAAAAGGGCTTACCTTCTCAGAGTCAGAATCACTTTTTATTGTGTTGTTCCTGAATAACCTGAATGGAGTGCAGAGCTCAACAGATAAATATAAACTGTCAATGCAAAAAAGGACTAGAAAATCAAATGTAATTTCTGGCATTTACTATAATATCTGTCATTTTTTTGCCTGGTCCTTGATAGGCTTGGAATTGGAGCAGCAGAAGAAAGGCAACTTTAACTGCCTTGTCTACATCTTTTCTTCATTATTTTTTGATATACTCTTCAGGAAAAGCTGGCATATCTAGTGACTGAAATACACTGTTCACTGTATTTGTAGGATGGATGCAATGTGTACCCAGTGGCTAAATAATTCTTGAAAATGTTAGCCCTTCAACAGAACTTGTCAAGATTTCGAAGGACCATTTATTTGTTCATAAGGAATGCTCACAAAGTCTAATTTCTGGGTTTAAGTTAGGTAACTTTCCAGTCCTCCTATTTAGTTAAAAGAAAGAAGTGTGTTCCACTTCAGTGGAGGTGAGTTAGTCAGATTACAGCTCTGGCTCACCCTTAGAGAAGCCTTTTTCTCCATTGACTGAAGAGGGAAACTGAACTTGACTATTTGCTAGTGTAGGGCTCTGATGGATGAGTAGTGAGAGTTTGCTTTAGAACGGTACACCCATCTCTCTATCTTGCTCTCACTTGACGGACTCCTGACCTGTTCATTAATCAATTTCTGAACCTCTCAGCTTTTTACAGTAAGATATCACTGATACCACTTTTCCTTAAGACATCCTGTTATAAACTACAGATGCTGATTGATGGGTGGGAATGGCTTAACTCAGATGGGTGACCAGCCTCCATCTGTGCTCTACCCTTGCTGCAGGGACATCTGAAATGGGCGTTAATCAAATCCTGAGTAACAAGAGTTTATGGTGCAATTACTGAGGGAAAAAACTCTAACTGAATTTAGCCTGCAATCAGGAGCTGATTGACAAAAAGCTCAGAAATCTGTGCATCAGTTAGTTTGAATGGACAGGAAAGGGTAGCAACTTTATCAGTTGTCTCAAGTGATATCATCCTTGCTTGCCAACGCCTTTAGCTACCTAAGACAGACACCTAACATTGGAGAGTGCAAATAGCTTCTTTAACATCCCTCTGATCACCTACTTTCCTACTGAGGTTGCATACACATGTACCATCAGTTCCGGTCATGATGGACACTTGATCTGCAGGAGCAGCACTGAGACCTTTGATTTCTTATGCAGAGGTTATGAAACAGCTATGAGACAGCTATGGCAAATGGTTAGTTATGGCATGACTACAAGACTGCAAACTATTAAAACCTTGTACCTTAATTTTAACTAAACATTCAATATCATAAATATACATTTGCATAGCTGATAAATAATTTGCAAGTTTCTAATTTTATATTCAATTAATATTAAGCAAGCAATGAAATGTGGTGAATTCCAATGAATAACATTTTAATTTGTATGAGGTTTTTAACTATCACCCAGAAGGTCACAATGGGGGAAAATCAGAGTTTCGCACCTGATGACCTAGCCTCAGAACCGAATTCAAAACTTCATTATTCTTGTTGTTGCAGGCTAAAATTATTTATCTATGTAGTACTTTAATCAAACAAAAAGTAATGGAAAATATATTAATAAGGTTAAGCAAATAAAATATAAAGAGGGAAAGCATATAAACCTATATCCCGACCTTAGTTGATTTTGTAGTATCTATACATGAGGAGGATTAAAAGGGAGTTGTTTATGAACAAATAATTATGAGCTGTTAATTTAAAGGCAGTGTCTTGGTTTCAGCTTGGATAAAATTAATTTTCTTCCTAGTAGCTGGTATAGTGCTGTGTTTGGGATTTAGTACAGAGTAATGTTAATAACATACTGATGTTTTTAGCTGTTGCTGAGTAGTGCTTATCCTACATCCAGGACTTTTCATCTTCCCCTGCTCTGCCAGCGAGGAGGGGCACAAGGAGCTGGGAGGGGGCTCAGCCAGGACAGCTGACCCAGGCTGGCCAAAGGGATATTCCATACCTTATGATGTCATGCTCAGTATATAAACTTGAGGGAAGCTGACCAGGAGACAGTCAATGCTCAGGGACGAACTGGGCTTTGGTCAGTGGGTGGTGAGCAATTACATTGTGCTTCACTTGTTTTGTATATTCTTTTATCATTATTATTATTATTTTCTCTTCCTTTGCTAACCTATTAAACTGTTTTTATCTCAATACACGTGGCTTTTTTTCGGTTCTCTTCCCCATCACACTGGGAGGAGAGGGGTGAGAAAGCAGCTGTGTGGTGCTTGGTTGCCAACTGGGGTTAAACTACAACAGGCAGAAACAAGGAAGTCAGAATTTTGATTTAATTTTTTAAGAATGTGATTTAAATGGATTCCATTGTATTTTGTGCTCAGTCACCACTGAGCTGCACCACATATGCAGCTTTCTTTTCTGCTTCTGTCAAATACTAAAATCGTTTGAAGACCTATTGTGCTGTGATTGATGCTGACATACACACATATGGCCACCTTGTAATGATGACACAGAGACTATTCTGAACTGAATAGAGAATTTGGAGCTGACAGCATATTTATCGGTCTGATATCGGGAATCAGTATTGGTATGAAGAGTCTACGAAAAGAAAACTATTTAAAAAAGGAAAGAAAAAAAAAGCCTACACTTCAGAGACATAATGAGATTCATCTCACTTATTCACTCAAGAGCTAGGCTAGTCACTGATCCATCCGTCTTTCCTATGCCTTAGACATCTAACATAATTTGTGTAAACTGCTCATGGATGATGCTTCTTTCTTTTATTTACTCTGGAAGTTATCTAGATGACTACTTTGAAGACTTTTTTTGTGGTTAAGACTAGATGATCTAAATCCTAATTTTCGTGTTACTTTTGATTTGAAAAGTATCCTCTTTATTTAACCGGACCTCTGTCATTTACAAGTAATTTTTAACATAAAAAAGCTTTTTAAAAAGAAATAAAATTAAAAAATAAAGTAGAGTAGAAGGAAGTTGTCATCTGTCTTTTCTCAGTCCAAAGAAGCTACATTATTTTTACATTTTTTGTTTTGGTATTTCACCTTTCTGAGTATCTGAATTATTTAGCTTAGTGTCTTTTCCTCCTTCCTATATAGCTGTGCCTTATACTTCAGAAGCAAAGCACTGTATTGAGAGTATTAAGTGTGCCATCCTGCAGAAAGGATAGAAATCAAATCCACTAATACTTTTGTTTTATTGTTTTAATTTTAACTAGACCAAAGTGTGAAATAGCAAAGACTAACAGTTCTTTCAGAAATGACATCTTCAAGCTGTTGCTTCTTTATCATAGCAGAAGGGTGCTGTGGCCTCATATTGTCTCCCAGTGCTAGATCCAGGCTTACTTAAAAATGCTTATTTCTCAATGAACTGCCAACATTTTTCCCTAATATCTGGGTGATATTCAGAAAACCATATTTGCTGTCAATAAAAACCCATGAAAACCAAGGAAAACTAAGAACTGCTGCAGCCCCCTAGAAATATAATACTTTGCAGGACTTGATGCAGCCCTGTTTTTGTGAAGAAGATGGTCAGTTTTGTGTTCATGTTCATGTCAGAAGACCTGGGAATACGTATTACTATGAGTCAGTAGCAAGTCAGGGCTAAAATTCCCAGAACCCTTTTTCTCCCACCAGTAGATTTGTGCCTCAGTCCAATAGATACATCATTGCCTAAAAGAGAGACAATGCAATCAAGTCTACAGGTGAGCAAATTGGTATGAAATAACCAGAAGCAAATTTGAGGTGGAATTTAAAAGTAAATTACTTATCACTGATGAAAGCTGCAAACAGCCTGCTGCAATATTCCTTCTGAACAGCTTTATGATGGGGCTTCATAAATGCATGTAGGGAATTATATGAGGTATCTCTGTGACTGTCCTGGATCTGATGCTTATCACTGTGTGTCATAAACACTGGAAAGTTTAGATTTGGATCTAGTTCTAGAAGGGAGGTGGTAAATCAGGGGTTTTTTACATTTGGACTCTATGATCTTAAAGGTCTTTTCCACCATAGATGCTTCTATGATTCTAACTCACTTTAGGAGGGGAGGTAAGGATTGCTGCCTGCTCTACCTATGCCAGACTCAAAGAGAGGTAGATGTGCTGCTCCTCTCACTGCTGAGCGAAGGGTCTGGGCATACAGGCCTTTAGGACCTGAAGGGACTCCCAGCATTAGCAATCTTGTCTCTCAAACTGCCATATCTGACCAGCTCTTCCCCATCCATCAGTAACAATCAAAAGACAGTCTATCTCTCCAGGGTTTACTAATTTGATCTTCATCTGGCTTTTCTTATATTAGCATTGAAAATGTTCCCAAAAAATTCTTTGTGAATCATTTGTTATCCCAGGTTAAACTCATTATTACCTTCCTTATTCTACTTCTGGAGTGAATTACAACAAGTAATTGGTTATTTTAGGTGTATTTATATACTGGGTCTGGCTGAGATGGAGTTAACTTTCCTCATAGCAGCCCATAATAATAAACTGCCTTTATCTCAGCTCCTGAGTTTTTCCATCATATTTTATTTTCCCATCCTGGGATGGGAAGATGGAGGACTGAGAAAGTCACTGGGTGGGGTTCTGGCAGCTAGCCAAGGTCAACCTCCCCACCCTAGAGTTTAGTAATGATAGAAAAATTTCAAGTGAGTTATAGCTGTTTCATGTGCAGTATTCATCAAAGTCTGAATGCATATCTTTATTTCTTGCCTGCTCTTATTTTAGCTGTGGGTGAAAGCTATATCACTTGTTTCTCTGGATTGTGCCTACTGGAAAACTTGCAGGTAGTTAATAAAATGTTATAATTAAGGAAAACCTGTACTTCATGTCTGTTGATAAAAGCACAATTGGATGTCCATTCAGTAATTCAGAGACCGTCAACAGTCATTTACAATGGAAAGAAGATAGAGATGTTACTTAGCTGTTAAATGCCAGAAGACCAATAGTGCCTACCATCTATGCCTTGATAATTCATCTTTGTCTGAATAGTTTATAGTAAAAATTAAGATGGATTTTCCTTTAGATAGTGTAGTTGGTTTTTATTATTATTTTTCTTGGCTATATGGTTTATATTAGATCATTTATTTTATTTACATTTTAGAAGATAGGTCATTATTCTGTGTTTTAAGATATAGATCAGTTGACAAAGTTGGAGAATACTAGCCAAATTTTAAATCTGCATGGCTAACAAAGTGCTTTTCAGTATAAAATAATGTTTGTTTACAGTCCACAGACACTCACGGGCAGAACTGGGACCCTGTGGCTGAAACAGGGAAACAGAAAAGTTCTGTTTATTTGATTCATAGCCCTGGAAGTATCCAAAATACACAGACACTCCACCACAACCCCACCCTACCTGCTGATGAAGAAACAGTTAATTTTGAAAATTAATCTTTGAGCTCTTAGCTAGCTCTGTGTAAGCACTGTTCAGCAATAACTAAACCCTCCCCATATTATCAACACTATTTTCAGCATGAATCAAAAAAATAGCCCCATACTAGCTACTATGAAGAAAACTAACTTTAGCCCAGCCAAAATCCGGACATTATCTACTCCTTATTCCATACAATTTATGGCATGCTTAGGTCCCACACTATCCAATACATTCTTATTAACCACCCCCCCCTTCCCATCCTTCGATATAATACAGAGGTATCATTCCCCTCCTCTATGGACCACCCCTGTAAAATGTCTGTAAAATGTCCACTGACTTCATTTAGTCTATGATCTTGGGCTCCATCTGTTACGGTGGTGACTCAGGACAGGAGAGATGATGTGTTATGTGGTGTTATTGGACACTAAAGCAAACTCAAGCTGAGACACTGCTGCGCTTGCACTGCTTCTTGTAAGGCGTGGCCTCCATCGGTTCAGATGGTTCCTACTATAGTAATTCCTATAACATGCAACTCAAATCACGGGTTACAACTATTTCAGGATATTTTGCATGCAATCTGCACCCGTGGCCCGTTTAGGCCAGGTTATAGGTTTAACATTGCAAGGAACTCTTCCCTTTGGTCCTAGCCTGGCTAGCAACAAGGGGTTCCTGCTACAGTAATTCTCTAACATACAACTCAAATCCTGAGTTACCTCAAATCCTGAGGTATAGAATCATAGAATCGTGGAATGGTTTGAGTCAGAAGGGACCATAAAGATCACCTAGTTCCAACCCTCCTGCCATAGGCAGTGACACCTTCCGCTAGACCAGGTTGCTCATCCACAACTTCTCTGGAAAACCTGTTCCAGTGCCTCACCACCCTCATGGTGAAGAATTTTGTCCTCGTATCTGATCTAAATCTATCTTATTTCAGTTTAAAGCCATTACCCCTTGTCCTATCGCTACAAGCCCTTGTTTAAAGTCCCTCTCCAACTTTCTTGTAGGCTCCCTTTAGGTCCTGGAAGACTGCAATAAGATCTTCCCAGAGCCTTGTCTTCTCCAGGCTGAACAACCCCAACTCTTTCAGCTTTCTTCATAGGAGAGGTGCTCCAGTCCTCTCTCCAGCCAGCCTTAGTGGTTGGGTCTCAGCCCAACTCCTTGTTGTTAATTATTAGTTTAGTACTCAGTACACAATACTAAAAACATCTTAGTATTAATTCATGTTTTTTTATACATGATCATCTACAAAATTATTCACGTTTTCTGGGATTTACATTAACATGAATACATAATATTTCTTGGATTTTTTTCTAATTAATAATTACTGTGGTGTCATTTAGGAGGAATTTGAGATTTTACAGGCCACATTTTAGTTCATAGTTCCATGTCTTCTTTTATTTTCTAGCTGGAGAATAAAATGTCATCGTGATCATAACTCGTTTCACATTGGATCAAAGCAATGGTTTAAGAGGCTAAACCAAAAAGTCTCCAGAAAAAAAAAAAAAAAGCATACATGATACACAGTTCCATTGAAATCAGAGTACACATTGTGTTATTTCTAACAATATATGACTGAAATTAAAGTTGCTTTAAAATATGTGCATATATGTGAGGAAAATATGATCCAGTTTGAGTAATAAAGCGTATTTTTTATCTGAGGCTGTTGTAGCTGTCCAGTATGAAGCAGTAGCACAATCTGGGCTCCTCATAACAAACAGCCAATATACTTGTTTAGTCATAACTTAGAGCAAAAGGATCAGTGAGCACTTCAGAGCTGCTGTGCTATGGTTCTGTGAGAATTTTTCACTTGACTCCTACTGACACCGGTGGGATTTGCAAAGTTGCAAGGTAAGGATGTCTGACAGTACTTTTTTATTTATCTCAAAATCCAAACAATTCTTATTGGTTCTTTCCAAAGGATTGTAGAACATTACATAAAGAAGGAGGCACATGGCAATTATGCTAATTCCCTTCTTCCTTCAAACATCTTCTTGAATTATTTCTTAGAGACCATGATCTGTCAGCAAAGGAAAGTGCCATTGCTTTTCTTATTCTCAGAAACATCCAAATGTCCTTTGAGAAAAATGAAACAAACGTGAAAAAAAATTACACCCACTATTTGCTGTATCTAGCCTGTAAATACGAGAACTTTTTGGTCTAAATGTCATGAATGACCTTCACTAAGAAAATGTTGTGCCTTACATCACAATGATTTATTTTATTCTAGTACCTGACAACAGAAAGGGTTATATAAGAATACAATTTCAAGGCTTCAGATTAATAAAGAAAAACATTATTTTTTTTTTTTTTTTTACCCAGTAAGTATTTAAAACATAAGAAAAATAGAACTATGCAAAGTGGATATCTGAAACCTGGAGGCGGGTAAATTGTGGAAGTACAAAGATAGGTTTGAGTTGAATATCCACAGACTATATATTAGTTTTGATTAAAAGTAGTAAAAAATTAATATTGATTTGTTAGTGAGATCATATGAATTTATTAGTGTAACTTGATGTTATTTCTTCACAAGGCTCATAGAAACAAAGTAGGAATAGCAGTTATACTACAATGTTAATAGTTTGTGGCAGATTTTGTGATAAAAATATCATCTCTTTTACCAAGCACAAGTAGGATTTTCAGGGATTATATTTCTCAGTTCCTTTGCAATATTCAGGCCAATCTGTTTAGTTCACAACGCATATACAGATCTTGTTGACATTCAACGAAGATAGAAATTGCAACAGCAAATTATATTAGCAATTCCATGTGTGGAATATGAGTTACAGAATAGTCGTTTCATCTAGAATGGTTGTCTTCTATTTGTTTCCCAATTCCAACATTTGCCTCTAAACATAAGTGACAATTTTTTTTTTTTTTCTTGTGCCGTATGCCTGTTTCCACTTCTCTACCAAGCATCTTCTTCACAGTACAATATATTTAAATGTGAGTCTCCATCCAGGAGGAAGAATTTTTATCTATTTCTTCCTATATAGGCAATAAAGAGTACATCAAACCAATGTAAACACAGAGGTTACTTTGTCAGCATTTCTTTTATTTAATGACTTGTGTGGAAAGTTCCGTATTTCAATAATCCACTAGCTTGTATTTCATTACCATTTTCACCCAAGTCTGATAGAGTTTTGTGCCCGAAGGGATCATGGCAATAATTAAAATGCAGAATCTTACATAGCACTTAGAGTATTTCCACAAGAATTCCTTCAATAGGACTACCATTCTTCCATGATTGCAATCTGTAATGATTTTATCATAGCTTTTGTGGATATTTAGTGCTACCCTTTGAAAGTTTCAGATCTTGGAAATAAATCATTATATACGAATTTCAACTTTCTTTTAAAAGACTGAGCTTTAAAGACTCCAAATTCACAAGCTCTCATTTTCTTCAAAATTATTTTTTAAATATTGATTTTTTTCAAAAGTACTTAATGATTCTTAGCAATATGTGATAGTAAATCCACCTTCTTTCCCAGAATGTCTCCTGGTGCTGGAAACACTAACAACAAGTGTATGGTTTTGTTTGCTTTGATTAGGATGACTTGCATCCTGTGTGATATAGATGCTCTTTAGGCAGAGATTTGAGAAACCTTGCAAAGATCGTAGCTTCTTTTATACTTTCCCTCTTATTTAATGTAATAAGCACGCTTATTCCCAGCCAGCTGGCGAGGGAGGCTCCCGTGCAGACTGCTGTGGTGTGGTCAGGCTTCAGGCCTGCTCATGGAAATATTTCTTGATCTCTAAACACATAGGTCTTGGTTAATTTTGGGGGGATGGACTAAATGACCTTTAGAGGTCCCTCCCAGCCCAGATTATTCTATGATTCTATAATTTTTACCTCACTTGTGTGCTACATGCACCTTATGCAACATTTGTTTGCTTCATTCTTGTTGCGTGATCACATCAATTCTTACTATGGATTACTTTTAGCATTTTTTAAAAAGTTTTGAGCATCACTGCTTAATATCTCCACCTGCAGCATGAAGCCACCTTGCCTGGTCCCTGTATGTATAGTCTCACAATCAGTCCTCTCTTCCGTCAACCTTGTCCTTTTGCCCTGTCTGTGTTCTGTTAGGCTTGATGCACACTAAACCCCTTGAGTCCATTTGTCACCCCTTTGGATACATTGGGGAAGGGAGCAGTCTGTGAGTGGATGTGGTTGCAGCAGAGTTGTGAGTGCAGTGTGCCAGGTGGGATCCCAAGGGCAACGAGCAAGGTACACGGTGGGCAATCAGAGGACCAAGACAGGAGGTAACTCAAAGTGATAGAAGAGATCCTTGATAATTCCTGCAGGAGGCAGTCAGTTCTGAAATGCCACTTCACAATTGTGTCCCTCTTCTCCTCATTTTTTAATACCACTTTCTGAAGCTGGGAAGAACAAGATAAAATCTCTTGGAGGTAGTTGAGACTTCATATAGCTGGTATCTCTGATTCAAATTGTACTTCAGAAGGAAGAGCAATGAGAAACTTTACAGTGATCATTGCAAAATAAATTAGAAAGAGGCCTGATACTGTCTGGGAGAACTACGTCTGGGCTAGAAGATAGCTTTAGCCAACCCAGGATTTTGACTGGTTTTCTGTTATTTTGATACTTCATAATGTTAAATCAACCATAACAGAATTAAGAGAGGCAAAATACTAATTTTTTAATGTCCTTCGGTAACAAAAACATTTTTCATGTTGAAGCATCTGTCAATACACCCAAGCAATTAATTTACCAACTCTTTCCTGTCTTTCATCTTTAGAACGTTACAACCTGAAGTTGTATATTATTCAGCTATTCAATATACATGATGTGAAACCTAGTTGTGGTTTAGCTGCATAAGACAGAAAAGTGAGGACAGGAGAGTTGGAAAAGTGGCTCCTCGCCACATCTTCAGAAATAAATCCCAAGATGGAGATCCATTGATGACATTCTGTACATCACTGTAAATGACTGGAACTATACAAATTTCTGGACTAGGCAGAGTTAAGCAGGAAAGCTTAAAGGAATATTAAGCATGATTACTTTACGTCATGATCATTTTATTTTCTCCATTCACACTGAATGCAATCAGATAGTTCTGTCTTTCTTTGCAATTTTCTAGGGGTTATGGACAAAATTTATTGGGATAGCTTGCCATAGAACAACTATTTATTTATGGGATAAAAAGCAATGTAATTTTTACCTGAAACTGGAATTTCAATACCTTACATTGCACTTATGAAACATCGTACTGAGTGTTTCTGGATGGTGCTATTATTTCTTGCAAATGCACAAACCCATCAATTTTTGTCAAATTCTAACACTGGAAAGGTGAGGTTTTTTATTATTTCTGATTAGTAAAAGAATGAACATCCTTAACCTGTTTCTCTCTAAGTATCTGACAGGTAATTCTAAAACCAAATCTGAACCTGTCATTATACCGATCTTTATATAAAATTCTTTCTTTTGAGGGTAGGTTGTCCAAAAAGTGAAAAATATTTTTTCTGAACATGAATCTGGTCTTCTATGAAAGAAATGTATTCAGTGTAACAGAATGTAGTAGCAACTTAAATTGTAGTTCGGAAATATATGACTCCTGTAGGACTGAATTTAGCTGGGACTTCAAGTCCCATGGGATATAAAACCAGAAAAAAGCCTTGTTTCTAACAATATAAGAACTGGGGAGGATCAAATGACATCATCACTGAACAGGCTGAAACAAGCAAACAAGAAATATTTTTTTACCTGAACACATATATTGTGGAAACCCTGCCAAACTGTATTCCAGACGTCAAAAGTGAAAATTGGTTCAAAAAGCAGTAAGACAAACTCATGGAAGAGAAACATATCAGGACTTTAGCAAACATAAATATCTTTTGTTCCAGAAATCTCTAGACAATAAAGTTGGGAGGATAGAGCAGGAAAAATATAGAATAAACCTGTACCTTAAAAGCTTGTCTGGTTTTCATGGGCTTTGTCTAATCAGCTGCCACTTCCTATTGTCAAAGACTGACCATACAGCAAACAGACCCTTGATCTGGTCCAGTATGCTCTTCCAATTTTCTTGTACGCAGTCCCTCAAAAGCTAACAAGTCTGTTCGCACGTTTGATTTAGATGTGTAGACTTATTCACATAAGTGTATTTCGTTCCCAAAGTAGAGCTGCTGACTGGACCCTTAACTCATACAGGTAAGATGTGAGGGCTCTAAATTATTATCAGGTTAGTGAAACATTTGTTATCATTTACTTAGAAAAGAGTTCAAAGGAATAGTGTAGCCATGAGGAAACGTATTCTTAAAAGAGAATCTGGCTATTCTTTTGCCATCGCCCACGCTGAGGACCACAAGTTTTGTGCCATTATAGAGGTTATATAGACACAATTTATGAAGAACCAACATGATTCATAGCCTCAGGCTTGAAACCTGTACTAAAAAGACTCTCTAATCAAGACAGAAGTTGTGAAGATTTATCCACTGACGGTACTGTTTAGGTTGTCTGCTTTACTTGTGGGTATACCTCTGACACCATGTCCTCTAGCTATTGAGACCTTGTTCCATAAATAAGAGAATCTGCCAGGGTATTCTGATATTCTACACCACAATAAGTTATTTGTGTCTTTCTGAGTCTACTTTCTCCATTATTTCTTGTGCATGTGCTTAATTTTGGCTCCAAGCAAAATTTCATATCCATTTTCTGCTGCAATATTACAATGACTTTTGGGGGTTGGAAATGACATTTCATAAGTTAATTTGTAAAATTAACTAGCTTAGTCTATTTTTTGCAATAATTGCTCTTTTTTTTTTTTTTTTTTTTTTTCCCCCCCGTGGAAATTCCATCATCTGATGTTATTTTATTATCTGCTTAAGCCCACTGCTGAAAATTCAGTATGTTAAGATGAGGTTAATATTTATTTTACCTTAGTTAATATAGCATTTCAACCTTAATATTTAAGTTTTAAGTAGTTGAATATAATTTTAATTTGAAGAGAATGGTCATTTGCAAAGTCACAGGTTATAATTAATTGATGTGGAGATACCTAGTGTTCTTGCACATTCAGAACAAGAATAAGGAAATACAAGACTCCAATCAAAGCAAGATAAAAAACTTCAATGTTTTGTCTTGGGAAATCTTTCAAATAAAAAATACTGTTGTGTTGAACATGTGTTTAGAATATTTTCTGTAGATGTGCGTGCTGAGTCTTGCTGGGATGGATTTAACTTTCCTCATAGCAGCAGATATAGTGCTTTGCTTTACATTTCGGTCTAAAACAGTGTTAATAACATACCAATATTTTGGCTGTTACTGATCAGTGCTTGCACTGTACCAAGGTTTTTTCTCTTTTTCACTCTGTCCTGTCCCTATCCCCCACAATGAGTAAGTTGGAGGTGGGCAGGGGGTTGGGAGGGGATACAACCAGGACAGCTGACCCGAACTGACCAAAGGGATATCCCATACTGTATGATGCTGTGTAGAAGATCGGGGGAGGGGTGTGTGTGTGCATCCTGGTTATGGTGCTTATCTTCTCAAGCAACCATCATATGTGCTGAGGCCCTGTTTCCCAGGAAGTGGCTGCATATCTGCCTGCTGATGGGAAGTGATGAATTAATGCCTTATTTTGCATTGCTTGCACATGTAGCTTTTGCTTTGCCTATGAATCTGTCTTCATCTCCAACTTGCTTTCCTTCTACTCTGTCCCCATCCTGTGTGAGAGGGGAGTGGACAAGTGGCTGGGTGAGAGGTTGGCTGTTAGCAAGGCTAACCCAATACAACATCACTCTGTTTTATTTCCATCTATTAACTGATAACTGTTCTCCTGTTTATCTAATCCACAAAGAGTGATCAACTGAAAATGAACTATTTTTCTCATTCTCATTAATGGTCTTATTTACTACTTCATAGACCTATTTTAAACCCAATAATTCTGTAAATCTTTACTTTCTGATACTACTTTAGCTGCTGTTCTATACAGTAAGAACAAAAGAAGCAAAGACTTTGATCCACACCTTTCCATGTCGATACATAAATAGTCTCTATCTTGGGAGGGCACACTTTGAAAATTCTTGAATAGCCACATTTTATTGAAAAATGGAATGGAAAACAACATATCATGGGAAATTTTCAATAGTTTTTTAATTATTATTTTAAAAGTATATGCTTTCTACCCATCTACTTTCTTCCATTTTCCTCTTTTTAATAGTAAATACAATAGAGTGAAGAATATTTTTATTTTTTTACTTAAAATCTTCTAAGCTTCTTCAAATTTAAAATTAATTTTAGTCTTTATCTTTACTTACAATTGCTTTAAGCTAACTCATCAAACTATAAATAAATAGGTTCTGAAAAGAGTAACTGAGCATCAAGGTTATCAGATGATTTCTCTTATTTCCCCTGAATAAACAGAATTTGATCTCAAGGAATATTGCAGTCACTTTTTCCAATGAATGTTAAAACAAACAAACAAACAAACCAAACAAACCCCCCCAAAACCCCCAAATTATAAAAAGAGTCAGTGAAAACTAGAACAGTTTGTTTGGGGCTTATTTGGGGAAAAAAAAAAAAAAAAAAAAGGAAAGTATCTGGACAAAAAAGCCTCTGTGACATCAGAGATTAAGTTCAATGTAGATTACAACATAAATGACTACACCTGACTCATTTAGAAATGGCTCTTTTTTTAGAGATTTAGTTTAGTAAGAGACTAACTGTGCCCTAGAATTACCTCCTCCTCCTCACTGATAAGGGGAGTTCAGGCCAAGAAGCTCAAATATAAATATGTGCACTGGGAAGATGAAGCCAGCTGCATATGCTCTTGTACACATACGTTACCTTTGCAAATGGGCCAGAATCTCAATATTTTAATGGTGAGAAAATTTTAACTAAATTTATTTATTGCTTCTTCATATTCATTAATTCTTAGGACGATGTTTTCCCTGGGCATCATCTGGTGAAGAATTCTGATACTCTATCAAGAATGTCTTAGCTGTGTCACTTGAGAATGTCACAGTTCCTGGTGGCATTTTTTCCTCTAATATTATAACATCGAGTTGAATCCATACCAGGGTTCCAGAATGGTGGTTTTATTTTATTTTTCTCTTCCAAAGTACATTTGTCCAAAGCAATTCTATTTTATCAATGTAATTCCTTAGGCCTGAACTCTCTTCAGTCATTTGAAAAAAATATGTAACTTTGGTTGCTAACTACAGGTCAAAGTTTAGTTCACGGTGTTAGCATGTAAAAGCAAATGTGAAAAGAAACATTGATTTTCCCTTTCCCCAGACAAGCAAGGGAATTCAAACAGAGATTGAACTGAAACATGATTTGCCACTCTCACTAGGAACTCATCTATGCAATCAAACTTTTTTTTTTACTTAAAAATATTCTAAAAGAAATATTTCTATTTCTGTGCCTCTCATATGATGTAAATTAAATGTTTTGCCTACTAATTGAAACTCTTTCTGCTTATTATTGTCTATATGTCCTGGTTTCAGCTGGATGGAGCTTGTTTTCCTCCAACTAGCTACTGTGTTTTGGATTTAGTATGGGATTTGGTATGTGAAGGATGTTGATAATACACTGATGTTATTAGTCCTTGCTATGAGATCAAAGACTTTTTCTCAGCTTCATGGGTTTTACTAATGTGCAGATGTAAAAAGCTGGGAGGGGTATAGCAAGTAAAGTTGGCCCAAACTGGCTGAAGAGAGTATTCCATACCATAGATGTCATGCCCAGTATGTAAGTGGGGGTTGGCCAGTGGGCCAGATGCTGTTCATGCTTTCATTCATTCCTTCAGCTGTTTGTTCCCTCTCTCTCTCTTTGGAACTTGCAGTTCCGAGATTGCTGCTGGGGAAATCACTGTTCTGAGATCCCTGCTCAGGATTGTTCTGAGATCACTCTTGGTTTCGCTCCATGATCGTTGGTTCAGACAGGCTGTATCAATCATAAGGTTGTCAGGCAGTAAAAAATTGTCCCTCATTCATTTTGTATATTCTATTATCATTAATTTTTATTCTTATTATTACTATATAATATTATTATCTTTTTCCTTGCTGTCCTGGTGAGCTGTCTTTAACTCAACCCACAGTTTTCTTTCCGATTCTCCTCCCCACTCCACTGGGGAGAAGTGGGGAGTGAGCAAGTGGCTGCGTGGTACTTGATTGTCAACTGGGGGTAAACTATCAGCTTCATGGGTTTTACTAATGTGCAGATGTAAAAAGCTGGGAGGGGTATAGCAAGTAAAGTTGGCCCAAACTGGCTGAAGAGAGTATTCCATACCATAGATGTCATGCCCAGTATGTAAGTGGGGGTTGGCCAGTGGGCCGGACACTGTTCATTTGTGCTTTCATTCATTCATTTGTTTGTCTGTTCATTCTTTTGCTCTCTCTCTCTGGAACTTGCATTTCCAAGATCGCTGCTGGGGAAATCGCTGT
>KL271161.1:0-46921 GCA_000699545.1 Podiceps cristatus
GGGGAAGGGGGAAGGGGGAAGGAAGGGAAAAAAGAGGAAAGGATTATTCCCCTTTTGCTTTGTTGGGGAAGAGATAGGAAAAATGAGAGGAAAAGGAAAGAAGGGAAGGGCTGTCTTCTGGAGGCTTTATTCTTAGTGTTATCTTAGCAGAGTATGAAGGACTTTCCAAGGAGGTATATTTAGCAGACAAGATACTGGTCTGTTAGCTATTCAGAAAACAAAACAAAACAGAACAAAACAAAACAAAACAAAACATAGGTGAGAGATACCTGTGAAAAGATACATATTCCATCCCTTTACTTGGTAGCATCTTACACAGAAGTATATGTGAACTGAAGTTTAAAAATCAATTAACTGCATCTCCCATAATACTGTCCAAGTTAATTATGTACAAAGCACACACAGACACATAAAGCAAGCTATAAAAGAAAAACAAAAACAAAACCAAAAACAAACCAAAAAACTCCACAACAAAGAAGGGAGTCAGGGGGGAAGAAAGAAGAAAGCCAGAGACTCATGCCTACTTAGAACAGAGATCACAAAAGCCCAGGGGAAATACAGCATTAAAATGGATATTCCCCCTCTTCCTCCCCCCCAGCCCTCCCCCGGCTCATCTTCTGCTGTGCTGCAAAATTTTACTATCTCATCAAGTATATAGCAGCCATAAACTACTGTCCCTTTTTATATAGTTTCAGATGCAAGAAGGAGCACATTCTTTATAATGACCTAACCCTATCAAATGAAAACAACACTTTGGGATGATGAACTCTAAATTATGAGTGATTATTTCTAAATTCATTACAACTTTGCTTGACATTTTTATTGTCTTCTTAATTTCTTCCAGTCAAGCCACAGAAGTTATTACTCATGATATAAAGAGTGAACCAATTAGGAAAAAGGATTTTCCAGGTTTGCACACTAGTTGTTTGGCTCCCAGACTAAGATGACTGAGCTAGTTATGGCGATGTCACTAAAGCAAACATCGGCATCAAAAACATAAAAATAAAACACAGTTTATCATATGTTTTGCACTGCAGAAACTTAATACATTTCTCAGACATTAAGCAATTAAAATGCACAACAAGCTGTTGACAAAGGTATTATTAGCTCCATTTTACAGATGGAGGGAAAATGTCAGGAACTGAGTCATGTCACAGAACAGACAGCCCTTTAATACATCAGCAAGACATCAGTTTGTAGCAATAGCAAAGGTAGTGGTATCTGACAGCAAGCAGCCAAGAGATTTGGGGTGTTGGTATAAAATACGGTACACTGTGGGCTGTGCAATTGTGCACAACTATTTGAATATAAACAATGATTTAGCTGACGAGTCGAAGGGAAGAGTACTGTCTCACCTTGACTGAGGGCACAGTTGCAACAGCAGACTGATCTCCATGCCTCAGTGGAGTTCTACTCAGCTCAGTAATGAAGGCAGAGCACATCCGTCTTCATTTACTGCAAGAGAAATCCTACTCTTCTGCTCTGACATTTGGATCAGGTCCTAAGGTAGGATGAAGTCTGAGCTTCACACTTCCCACTCATCTACACAGAAAAGAATACATTTGACTGGTGGGAAAAGGATGACAGGAGAGTGCAGGGGTGTGATAACATTTGTAGAATTGTATTCAAGTAAGGTCGTGTACTTAAGAGGTAGGCTTCCAGGCATCTGTCTATTGGGATCTCCTACATGACTGACTGAAAGTGTTTTGAGGTTTTTTGGCCTTCCTCTAACAAATCAGGTATTGGCCATTCCCTGCGGCAGGACATTCATCACACTTGGCAAATCCTGTGTTCCTCTGATCTCTCCCTCTGGTAGGGTTTGTAATTAAGTACCTACAAACAATTTTCAAACTGAAGCCAAGAAAAATTCAAGAAAATGATGAATGTTGAAAGAGAAAAGAGACCAATTTTGTTGAGGAAGGTATTATGCTAAATAGAGTCACGGTATCTAGTAAAGCTAGTATAACATAAACGAGTAGCTTATACGTACTATTTGGCAAATACTTTCTTTTCATCTAACATATTCAACAAAGAAAGAGATGAGTTTTATGTGAAAATAAATAAAAGGAGACTGTTTTTCTGCGGACTAAATAGTTAACAAAACACTTATCATTATCTGCAGAAGTTTATCTTTAAAATTCCTTTTGGTCTTTCACTGAGCTGGTGGCAGTACCATCACTGAATAGCATAGTCTGCACTGGTTTATTCAATAGCAGATTTCTGCTTGAGTCCCTCTGTCTGGCTAAGAGTCTTCAGGGTCTCTTCAGAGGAGCACAGCATCCTGCCCTTGTGTAGGGCAGCCTTTGCTACACCAGGCACACATTTACTCACCCTCCCTCATAGGGCCAGATGGTGCCAGACCAGTTTATCTGTGTCACTGTTTGTGACCCTTCTCAGGCTCGCTTTTTTTGTTCACATGAAAGCGCTTCTAACAATAGTATTGCTTGGGCACTCTGCCTGGAAAGTTCGAGCCTCTGCGTGACAGCCGCATACTGTTATACATTTCGTCTCGTGTGCCAGGACATGCCTGACAAGAAAATGGACAGGTGAACTTCTTCAAACTATTCTCTAGTACCTGTATCACTCACCCAGAAACCCAAGAGGATGGCAGAAGAGGTGAGAGGCTGTGCAGCAAAAAAATAAAATTATGCCTGCAGCTAAAGAATGTACAGCCCCTCTTCTGCTCAGCAGTAGCCAGCACCATTACAGTAGGTAATGCCCAGCAGTGCTCCTGAGAGCTACTTGTGCACTGAAACTCACCTGTCTTTTGACATGAACTAATAGAGCTTAGGAGGGCCAACCAGGAGGCACAAAGTAATTTTACCTCCTGGGTCTGTAATTTCTGTGGGAAAAAGCTATGTGAGGTAATTCTCCTGCTGATTAAATTCCCCTTATAAAGTATTAGATCCCCTCTGTTCATCTTCAGTACTTGATTTCATTACTTCTTAATCTGCATATGGCCTGCTTTTATTAATATGTGTCCATTGATCAGCCCATGAAAGGTCAATGCTCCACACCTCAGTGAAATGTTTCTTTAAAGAAACGTTAAGAATCTGAAGTATGTCAGAGAAACTATAGATTTCAGCAAAGAAACACCCTCCTGTGTATGCTGCTGCTAATGATATTCATTTCAGTGAACATGAGCACTATAAGTCAGTTTCTCTCTGTCCTCTGCTTTCCTAAGACCACATCTCTTCATCAATGTAAATGTTTTGTTTAACCATAGGACCAAGTTTTACCTGAAGTCTGCAGAAGAAAGATTCAATAAAATGGCCTATACTTGGCCTTGGAAAATGGCAGGAACTCAATACTCTTGAAAAACAGAGAGCTAGAAATGTATTGAAGTGTCTAAATATTTCAGATTTAGAAAAGCAAACTTTTGGCATTGATATTCATATTAAACAACTATTCTTTATCATTTTTTTAGTTCTTAACTTTGTTTCCTGTCCATCCTTAAACAACAACTTTTTTGCATTCAGTTTGTATATTATTCTTTCCCTGGGCACTGTACTTGTGGTAAGAATTTCCTATCCTTAATATTGTATTATCAGTTTCCTTAATCAAATGTTGTTTTATTTATTCCCTGCTCAGTATGAGATTAACTGTAATGAAGCAGTGACCGTAACTGAGCTCCAAGGGTCTTTGAGTCTTTCAGGGAGAGGAAAGAAGTCATTCATAAGGCTATAAATATCTAGACGTTGTGTATTAGGAAATTTTTAGGGTCCATTAAATCTCTTTTCAGTGACTTGAGGCAAATGTTGCTTGATGTGATACATCACTGCTAGATTAGTTACCCCTTAATGCTAAGCAACTGTGGAAGGCTTTGCATGATACTGCCACAGAAGTTGCAGACAGATCTCTGTCTGACTAATGTCTGACCTCTGCTGTTGGACTTGGCTGGGCAAGAGTGTTTGCAAGACCAGGAGCAGCAATACAGTTATCAGAGCCTTAAGCCTGTCTTTCCAGTCAGGACAGTTTTCCAAGATGGTGGAATGCAAACATGCAGCAGCTTGATGATAGTTTGTCTCTTGGAAAGCCGCAGCTATGACCTGCTTGCAGAGCTTCAAACATTTCCGAGTCCAATGGTGACTGACCAGCGATAGTTTCTGAATTTATCTCAATGTAAGTATTTTGTAATAACATTTCAGAAAATGAGAAAAAACAGATTGAGCACTTCTTGGGGACTACCGCGTAACAAATGTCCCCCCAAATAGTTACAGTTTTGTGTCCATAAAACATAGAAATTAACTGGCTTTAAGTGTACCAGGAAAACTAATCAGTTCTGGAAATATATGGGTCTAAATTACAAGACCTGCAGAGCCATTTCACCACAGCTCAGATAATTTACTGTCATGATCATTGTAAAAATGAGTACAAAACCAGTATGCATATTCCTGGTCTGACAACATTTTAGGAAAAACTGATATCAGAATTCCATTATAATACTTTTTCTTACATCATTAACAACCATAATTAATTTCAAAAAAAATAAATGAACATTGAATCTTTCTCTGTGATGTATGAAATATTTGAGCAAGTATTTAAAAGCTACTGAAGAAATCATTTATTTCCTTAACTTTTTATTTTTTTTCATAAACTTACCAATTCACAGAGTTAAATCTTGAAATCTTTGCTGAGGTGTCATAAGGGCTTTTCTCAGACAAAAATTACTTCAAGACAAGTTGAGTTTAGATAGCAAGATTTGATGCAATAATTGCTCATTCACATCCATAAAAATGAATTAACATGTTCTCAGGTTTCTCAGACTGAACAAAAGTGCGTATGCTTTGTACCTGCATAGAGCTGAAGGTCTTAATACACCTAAACAAATGGGACACACACACGTTTGCACTCTCCTTTCCATGAATGCTTAAAAAAATATGGCCCTTTAATGAAGAAAATTGGAACCAGACTGCTTGATGTTTGAAAGATTAGAAAGAAGGTTTTTTTGGTTGTTGTTTGTCTTTCATTTCACAAGCACAATATACTTTCTGCAGTATTTTTAGTCTCCATATTCCAAATGCTTACTATTATGTATCACATCAAACAGATATGTTCTCCTTGCAAGGGGACACTCAGCTTGTGGTATGTAAAAATTTCTAAAACATTATAGATAATACAATTTACAGAACACACAATTTATTTTGGGAGAAAAATAATCCAAGGTAAGAGGTCACAGAAGAAGACAGAAGTGTGGATGAGAATTCACAATCTAGTATCTGCCCAAAAGCCTAGACAAATATTTCCTAAATTGCATGAAACTGCTGTTTATTTCATTAAATTAAACAGATTTCACCCAAGCTTGTATGCCCAAGACTTGCACATAATAACTGCCTTGTGGATAAAAGGGAAATAATCAGCTGCTTTTCCTTCCATCTGAGGAAGGACTTGCTTTCTGCAGCAGGGATTCAGCTCTAGTAGTAGTGATTAGGCAGCACTATTACCCAGGCAGTCCATGGCTGACAACAGCATGTATCAGTGCAAAAGCAGCAGTAATAACCACAACATTTCATTGAGGAGGGAAGGCTGGTGTTGGCAGATAAGTGACAGAAAGTTTTACTTTTTGCTTAAATGCTTTGAATGAAAAGCCCAAAGAAAAAACAAGACAGCAGATACTGAGTTTTAAGGCACTGTTCGTGAAATAAAAATGCAAACCTCATGTGCTCATGCGCTGCTGCTTGCAATGGGTGAGAAAAGGTCCCACAGATCCCTTCTCTTCAAACTGCAGTAGTGTTGCATCTAAGCGGGAGTGTAAGGGTGAGCCCATGAGCTTTTACATACTTTCTCTTATTCTTTCCATAGGTTTAGGAAAGATAACTGGGAATGAGCAGTTCTCCAGTTGTTTTACAACCTAGGCACATTACCTTTCCTTTTGCCAAAGCTCCAAGCATCAACATCTGGGTAAGTTTCTCTCGGCCCTCTGTTTCACAGGACAGACAAGGTTATGTCTCAGAGCAGACAAACAATATCACAAAACATAGTTGCACAGTGTTCAGTTTGGAAGATATCCTATAGTGGCAATGACACAGTTTTTAAAAAAGAGAAAAAACTGTGATGAGACCACTATAATAATTTTATATGCACCTGGTAGTCATGGAATGGAAGAACATTCTTTCTGCTGTTGTGGAAAATTTTTAATTTTTAAAAGCAAAATTTTAAAGACCAAAAATTCTAAAAAGCCCTGCTTATATCAGCATTATAGTGAAAAATGGGCAAAATATAAACTGGCTACATGTCCGTCCTTAAAAAGATGTTGTTTGTCTTCTGCTAACTATTCCATTTCATGTCCATAGTTTCAGTAATTGAATGATTTCCTAGAATATTTTAGGTTATATTTTGTGAAAGAGCAGGAAAAAGAATAAGAAACATGAGACTGTGAAAGGGGGAAAAGAATCTACAAAATTTACTGCTTTTATTTTTCCAAACCATGTTATCTAACACATCTTACAGTGGGAAAATATATAAAAGCTGGGATTATATATACTCTATTTACATTCTACAGAACAGCTTGGTTTATATAACTATATATGTTATTTGAAATGCTATTTATTTATCTTTTACTAATATTTTTTTCTCTTTTCTAACTCATTCAGATTTACTTTGGTTCTGCCTCCTTTTGCACATGCCCAGCTCTTCACATTCCCAACCATATTTTAAAGAGAAATATGGTAGTATTAGTACACTCCCTGCCTGCTGTTGCTAGAAGGCAAATATTTGTTGTCCAGGAGTAATGAACTATGTCTTTGAAATAAAACACCCAAAAATCCTTTCTTGGGATATGTTTGAAAACCATCTTTATAGCACTTTAATTCTTCTGCTACAGTTGCTCAAGTCAAAAGAAGAATACATTAAATTGAAAAAAAAAAAATTCTTAGAATTTCTCAGCTATGCAGTCCTGAAAATAAATTAATTTCTTTTCAGATCATACCTTTACTGAACATCTTAAAACAGTTCGCATTCTATGTAACAGAATCATTTGAGTGCATAATATTAACAGAGAATTTGTTTGTGAATTCACATGAAGATAGTTTTTTTCTATGCGTAGATTACTTTAATGCTTTTTAAATGTTGAATTTAGTTATATATAGGTATGAATATATTTACAATGCAAACTGTGATCTAAAAAAAAAAAAAAGTGCACATGTTCTCTGGCTTTAAAAATAAAACAGCTGAACTTCTCAATTTCACTTTTCCACCTACTTTTTATTCCTTTCTGGGAAGAGGGGGAAAAAAAAAAAAAAAAAAAAAAAAAGAAGATGGGCCAAGTAAGTCTGAGGGTAAATAACGACTTCTGGATAATATTTATTTGAATCAAACTGTCTAAGAATGGAAGGCTTAGGCCTGGATTAAGAAGTAATATTAGGGCCTTGTGTCTCATAGGCAGAATAACTTTGAAGCTCAGGTGTAAGACTTCCAAGAAAGGCTGTACAGGTTTCAGACTCTGTATTAGTCATGACTGTGAATAGCCTTATATTATCTGATAGCAGTCAAGAAGACATGACTTATTATCCACGTACTATGTTTAATATCTACCTTAACTTAGTTCATATTAAAGGCATTGCAAGTCCTGCTTAGTTTTGTGTGTCGGATGCCTAGCAATTCATAGGTACAAGTACATAGCAAAGGCAATTACACTTACAGGTCTGGGTCCATAAGCTGTGTGTCACTTTCAGTAAAGCTGTCTCTTTTGAAATGTGCTAAGGTACCCAAGCCTAATTCAGGTAGTCAGCAAACTGCAGCATCTGCCAGCTAAGGAATATGTCACTGCCTGATATAGCCACATCCACCATCTTCCTTTCAGATTTGATGTCAGCTGAACACATCGGTACCAAATGTCTGAAAGAAAAAAAAAAAAAAAAAGCCTGGAAGAGGAGAAGGGGGGGAAAGCTGGTGTGCACAATCAGATTAACACAGCTTCTCACTCACTGTTTTATGATATTTCAAAAACACTGAATCACAAATGCTCCTCTGAATGTATTATTCACTAGGTATCCGATGGAAAATAAAAACATCTGCAATGGGGAAATTATAATGACTTATATCTTAACTGAGCCAAAATCAGGTTAAGATCTAAGAAACATCAAGTATGCCCTCAGATCAGCCAAGAGCACAATTACTGGGCTCTAGATTAAGAAAGGACATTGTGAACAATTGTTCACCAAACTGGAAAATAACCTAGTGATAAACACTGTTTGTTGGTTTTTTGTTTTTTTGGGTTTTTTTAAAAATCAACGCTAGGATAAAAGCCACAGCTCTGAAAGCAACATGTTAGCAAGAGAATCATGATGAAAAGTGAGTGAAACTGAAACTGGAAATAATCAGTGCAAGTATAAATGCATCCCACATTCAGTATCAAAAGAATACAGCTGCCTTTCTCTTGTATGTAGACCTTTTGCTTTTATACGACCAAACACTTATTAAGAGGCTTTTGCATAAAAGAGGGCGGCATAGTTCATTTTATTCATGCAGAAATACGCAACTGTGTTTTCAGACAGGTGAATGCCAAAAATACGAGGCAAGTAGCAAGTAAGTTGCCTCCTTTTTCAGTCTCAGGTATGCGTGCAGTGTATCCCCTGCTCATCACTCAGAAACAGACACTGGATAGCGGGTGGGGAATGTGCTATTCCCTGATTGATTCGAGCCCCAGTCTCCTCACAGGAGGTTTGAGGTGGCTGTCTTCTTTACTCCATGGCTGCACACGTGGTCATGCCTAGAGGGGAGGAGTGTGTCCCTAGAAATGAGGCTGGGGTTGTTCAGCTAAACCTTCTCACTCCTCCAAACACATTGAGGCAAAAGAATTGTGGGGAAAATCCCACCGCAATGATGTCAGTAACGAGAGCATTGTTATTATTCTGCCTTACCTACTTGATAATGAAAACTGCAGAAACCCATGAATTTATACTTCCAGATAGCTGTACTTCCATTGCTAATTTCATCTTGGTCTGGACTCCGGGTGATCTAACTGTAGCACTTTGCGATTAAGTAGGTAGATTATTTTTGCAGGCTTCTGAACAATTTCAACCCTTTCTCTCTGGCCTTTCTAAAGCTGTTACTAACAGCTTTAAAAGTATTACTAACAATGGCAATAAGGAGGACCATGCATGTCGCTCAAGATTCCTCATTCTTTTTTTTGTTAACTTTTTTCTTTTTATATATTCAATGTATAGTTGTGTTTACTTTTAGGGGTACAAAATCAGAAATAAATGAATGTGGCTTCCTGTCAAGTATTATTTTCACAGATAAGACATTTTTCTGTTTTGCACTAAAAATGCACAGTGCATTTTTTGCACTGAAACCTAAATGTGTAAGTGCGGTGAGAGAAGATGTAAATGCCTTATCTGAGGTAAGGACCCAAACTAAAGCACATGATTCTCAAAGGTTTTTGCTAGTGGTTTCAGTTGCTGTTCATTCAATCCATGTTCCCCTGGACTGTATATGGCAAAAGAGAAGTAGATGTAGGAGGCTTATATCCATAGAGAAAGGTCTGAAGGCAAAAATCTTTCTGCTGTTATAATCAGTCTGGGGGGGCTGATGACATTTCCACAGCTCACCCCTGTTTACTTTCTCTTAGCTCCCTTCTGTGTTGCTTGTCAAGAAGATGCCACATGTATCTTTAATATAATTCCTGGTGCTGTAGTAAAACATCCTGTGGGTTAATTTCTCTAATCCTCTAAGCAGGAGGCTTAACAGCTGGAGCTCATCATGTCCTCCTTTTATGCTGATTCAGTGGTCAGCAGAAAATATGATGATTCCCAGATGTTCACACTTGATAGACTCAACAAGCTTGAGAGGAATACAGGAGAAAACTGTGACAGGTGTTGTGGGGTTTTTTGGTTTGTTGGTTTTTTTTTTTTTTTTTTTCAGACCACCATAAGGTGCATAGAGGAAAAGGAGGACATATTTTAAAGGAAACAAGTATTTTGGGGGCTTCCAAATAGTTGCAGAATCTTTGTTCTCTCATGCTGACATCCAGAGATAAGGAAACGTGACGTTGCATAGATTTAACACAGTTGACAGCATTTTGTATGTGTTTATTACAGCATTGTTCACTTTGATTTATTAACAAAATCCAACCCTCCCTTTCAATAATACCAGCAATACAGTATTCTGGTTGTAACAGGAAATAAGTATATTCACAGTTTGAATGATTAAATTTTTACTGCTGTAGACTGGCAGCTCTCAAAGGACTCCACACTGAAGACTTGTGATAGCCAAATGAATTAGAGGGAAGGAAAAATAAACAGATTGGCTAAATATGGAGATGGTGGCATAACTGCTCAGTGTTTAATTGGGTCACTCGATCTTGAAGTTGAAAATTAAAGGATGCAGCACTTCTGTGGCTAAGAAGTCATGTTGGATACTTGTTGGTCTGTTCACTGGGTTTCTATGCTGTGTGCACAATTAATTCTTGGAGAGAATATTCAAGGATTTCCTCTTCCAAAGATTTACGGAAGTTTTTTTAGTACAAAGTAGAACAGCTGAAGCAGGAGAGACGCCATGCTCCTGGTAATGTCTTCCATTTGATTAGGTGTTTGGCGGGGATATAGAGGACTCTGGTCTGAAGCAGGCTTAAATAAGGACACACATCTGAGCCAAGCAGTCTCACTACAGGGAAAGATGGTGTTTGGCAGCATATCCTCTCTTTTGAAAACAGTGATTTTCTTTCAGCTATCTCTTGGCTGGTCAGATAAAGATCCTTTGGTCAGATAGTGTGCTTGACTGTCGTATTTTTGATATTTTTGGTAAGTCTCTTGCTTAGCTAGTACCTAAGAGTCTGAGATCTCCCAAATGTTTTGTGTCAAAAAAGATGGATCCCAGAGGAAAACCCTACCTCTCAATTAGGCCCCAAAAACCTGTTGTTTTCGTCATTCCTTGTAAGATATCTAATCTTACAAGGAGTACAGGTAGCAATTGTAGCTTCTCAGGTTAGTATCGGACATGGACCCTGTTACCTTGTTGATGAATAGCTTTCCAACACAGAACAGATAAGTAAACACAACAGAGAATCCCAAAGACAACTTATGATTTGAATATGTACTAGAGAAAAAATGAGATAATGAAAATTCATCAAGCTATGATTAATATCCCATGTCCAAGACAAATAACTGAATTCAGAATGCTTCAGGTTCCCAGCTGAACTGGAGTCAGGAGTATATCCTGGGTTTTTCTGCATAGACAGGAATGATCCTGTAGCCTCTGAACTACAAGGGTCTCATCTGCCTGGTGCACTCTCACTTTCTCTCCCTCACAAAGTATTAGTCACATGAAGTTGTTGTGGTGAGTCCTTCACAGCAGAGGATGGTGCCATGGTGTGGGTGGATGAGTCAAGCTTGGTGGGTGAACAGATGACTGTTAGTTAACACAAAGTAGGAAATCTCTCCACAGGAAGAGTAAGAAAACCACACTGCTTTACAACCCCATGGTGGTTAAGTTTCACAGCATTGGTTTTTTCTAATTTCAACAAGGTACTTAAAGACCATCTTCTCCATGTGGCTGGAGCATACTTTGTGCACCTGCCTTTCTCTCTCCTTTCAGCTCCTTTTCTTGGAATTAACATAACTCCCCCTGCACAGGGTGAGCAATGTGAATGAGACATGCAGTTTAGCCAGTGTTTGGGACAATCTTGCAAGAGCTCTTTCCTTTTGCTCAAGCTAAAGGCTGAGTATCTGGGATCCAGTTGCTACGAAACAAAACAGTTTGAACATACAGAACAAACTCATGGTACATAGCTGTAACATCCTAATAGGTGATAATAGGAAGAACTGAGGAGACAGATTCCCTTTCACAGCAAGCACTGAAAATTGTGTTCCAGTAGATTACACAGCAACAATTAACTGACTCTGGTCATAATTTTGGTCTGATTTCCAAGATAAAGTAATGTACATTGAAGCTTAAATGCATTGAATTTCCTTTAAGGTCAAGTAATTGCTCTCTCCCTAAGTCTTTTCTTCAGCAAGAAGAGCACTACATCTGGGTGCCACTTCAAACGAAACAATCCAATTATCTAATCTGTGACACAAACTTCTAACATCCTTCAGTTACAGAAACCACTATAACCAATGACAACATAGACAGAAATGACCTGATAAGCATTGCATCATACAGCATGACCTACCCCACTCTCATGATCTGGCAGTAGAATAATGATCCTTTTTTCTTGCTGTTCTGAAATATGTGTGCTCTCCATGTGCAGTTCAAATGACCTAGACTTGACCTTGAGCTGCAAGCATTTCCCATTCTACCTTCTACCTCTTTTTTTTTTTTTTTTTTTTTTTTGACATTTGCCCAAGGCTAGACATACACTAATCCTTACAAGCAATCTGACCTTGTTTTTTTTTAAAATGCTTTCTGGAGAGGTATTCTTCATTTCAAAATAGGACCATTTTCAAAGATTATGTTTCAAATGTGTTTCATTTGGCTTCCTAATTATGCTTTTCCTATTTGTGTGTGTGTTTTACTATCAGTAATGATAACTTTTAAACGAAGTGTGTTTCTGCTCTTTATTTTGTCCTTTGAAGAGAATTACTTATGTAGCTATTATACATTGTTTGGCATTCATTCATCTGAACACTACTATGCAGTGCATCCTTTTGTGCAGCTGTCACTGTGACACTACCTCTCTGGGCTGTCTCCAACAACTGGTTAGCATTACCTTTTTCTTTCAAGAGCTAAGTGGATATGCTGTATTTTACTCTGACAGCTGGGCCATTTTATTTGAGCCTTATTGGACTTGATAGTTACCTTTAGGGAATGTCTTTTTCAATTGTTTATTTCCAAAGTCTTCTGTCAGTTCAGACTGTGAAACACAAAGGAGAATGCTGAAATTGTTGGTACTGATGCATCCACATGGGATAACAAATGGCTGGGGCATCACTGTTCTTTGGACGTTGCAGGAGGTTATTAGTATCCTATTAGAGTTCCAAAAAAAGAGGAGAGAAAAGCTGTTTTCAGTTTGTCTCCTGCCTACAGATCTTTAAAACTATTTTACTTTGATTAATATATTTTTGTGTGTGTGTGGTGCCATTCAGGTAGTCAGAACTCTACAAGAGCAGAGGAAGCAATGACACTGTTCCAAATGGAGTCATGACCCATTGATGGCAATGAGACAGAGCCCTATGTAAGAAATATTGTAGAGATGCTATATGGTTGTGGATGTGGCAATTACTAACCCATATGGGCAGAATATTTTGTCACAGAAAGTTATCCAACAAGTACAACCAGTCTTATTTAAAACACTTTTAATGTCCCTATACTTGACATCCATAGCAAACCTGCATGAAATTTGAGGATTGATTTGCAAATACAAATAAGTGGATGCTAACTCTGTCTCCAGTTACACAGCTGTGAATCTACCTATATGTATTAATTTTGGTGTATATGGGTGTATTTTTAAAGAATTCTTAGTCTCCCCACTAAGGGGACTGGAATGGTATGTTGTTCACAGGAGAATTCCTGTAAAATCCATTCAAGATAGGCAGCAATAAATGCAGCCCTAAAGGGAGGTGAGATCCTTGATTGAATGGCTTCTGTTTTTAAAATCTGTCAAACAGATAAAACACTTTTCAAATTAAATAGCTAAATAAATCAACTTTCACATGTTCTTTTTTCAGGGGTTATTTGCAAGAAATGCATACACCTCAGTCCAGACAAATAAGGAGTTGATGGAACTGATCTTTTTTTTTTCTTTTTTTTTTTTTTTCCCCTGTTGTTTGCCCATGTTACCATGTAGGAAATGTCAAGACAGAGATGAGTGTTTTGGCTTTTTTTTCAACTTGACACCAAACAGTGGTTTGATGTATGTCATAAAATATGAAATGAAAGACAACCATTACTTTTATAATGTGAACAGCTATATCTGAAACTTGCTTGCTCTTCCATCCATTCAACAGTATTTTGAGCACACACAGTTCAGACTAGAATTCTGTGCAACTCATTTTTTCTAGTTTACAATCATAGGATCATAGGATTGTCAAGGTTGGAAAAGACCCTTAAGGTCATCAAGTCCAACCGAATCCTTACAGAATTGAATTTTTTTCCTCTGGTTCTTGGAAAATCACATGTCTACACCTATCTAAATAAGTGGAAGGACAACTAATTATATATTATAAGAAGTCCTTATCTGAGACTCAGATATGAAAGTATTAAATGTACTTGGAATAGATTGATCAAAAGACATGTAGGACAATGCAGAGTAATCCAGAGTGGTTTTATTGTCAGTCTGATAGACAAACGGGAAGAGCTATTCATCACCTATTATTCATCGTTCAGTATTATTGCTGCAACTCTTTGAAGTGCTTCAAACTTCACTTAAATCTCAATTTAAACTTTGTAATTTTTCATCATTTTTGTAACTTGTCATTCTTGAAGATGAAGTCTTGAGAAAACCAATCAAAATTATGAATTACTTTCTCAAATGTTTTATATACACGTGAACAACAAGAAACACATCACGAGTAGTCAGCATGAATTCACAAAGAGAAATTAATGACTGACCAGCTTGATGAATTT
Source organism: Podiceps cristatus (assembly GCA_000699545.1). Lineage (NCBI taxonomy): Eukaryota > Metazoa > Chordata > Aves > Podicipediformes > Podicipedidae > Podiceps > Podiceps cristatus. Next base: position 14,509 of record KL271161.1, read on the forward strand.
CTATGATTAAATGACTAGCCTGGTAGATGAGAGAGAGCAGTGGATATTGTCTACCTAAAATTCAATAATTTGAAGATGTCTTCCAAAGGATTGACAAGCTGTTGATGGATAAGTAGACAGTGACATGGATTGAAAAGTTACCAAATGGCTGGGCCCAAAGGGTAATAGTGGTCAGTGGAATGAGGTGTACTTGGAGGCCAGTGACAGGACCAAAGGCAATGGGCACAAACTGAAACACAGGAGATTCTTCCTGAACATCAGAAAACACTTTTTCACTGTGAGGGTGACCAAGCTCCAGCATATGTTTCCCACCAAGAAGGGGGAATACTCCATCCTTGAAGTATTCAAAAGGTGTCTGGACATGGTCCTTGGCAACCTGCTTTAGGTGACCTGGCTTGAGCAAACGGGGTGACCCAGGTGACTTCAAGAGGTCCTTTCCAATCTCAGCCATTCTATGATGCTGCTATTCTGCGATTCTCTAATTCTGTGATTCTGTGATAATTGTTTGACCCCCATTGTCAGGGTCGTGAATGTACGTATTGGCTTTATTTTCTCTGACCAATGTCACAGGTGACCCCAAGTGTACTCACAGCTCATGGACCTGGAACTCCATTAAGCTTAGACTTGATCACCCAAACCTCACATGAGCTATGCTGTAGATAGTTTGCTTGCAGCCCAGTCTCCTCAACTGCCCCTCACTCTACACTACAGCCATGTCTCTAGCCCTGTCTCTGGCTCCATTTCCTTTTGCTTCATCCTGGATGGAAGAAAAGGCCCATCACCACCATCACCCAACTCAGCTCATCCTGTCCAAGACACTGGGCTGCTGCATTCCACAGGGAGGGCCCTGCCCAGCATGAGGTGTCCCTGACTCCCAGATTGTCCCCACCCAGGATAGCCCTGCTTCTGCAGTGCCCTGGTAATCAATAGGAGAAGTAGTCCCATTGTGGCAGTCCTGAAAAGACTTAAAGAGGGGAATAATTTTCATTTCAACTTTTTTATGGAATTTGGATTCAGTCCTAAAGGAAATAACAGCTCTTTTTGAGTAAAAACCAATACCTTAAACAGTGAAGGCAATTTAACTTCAGATTCCAAGTAGTCAGGGATCTTTCTTATCAGTAGAACATTTCATTCTTCATGCTGTACTTCCATAATCATAGCAAAAGAGAGTTTTCAAGTACTTTTAAAGATACAGGAAAGGGCCTTAGATCTAGAATGAATTTACCTCCTAGTGTGAAACAGGATGGCTTTGTGAGACACAAGAGAATACTACAATGTGTGTGATTCTGTTCAAGCTATTGCAGTGACTGAGGTTTTAGGTAACTGTCATCAATGTAGGCAAAAGGTTTCATATTTGGAAATTGTCCTGATTTTTTGATTGCTGGGATACTGAACTGCTTAATCATCTTCCCTCCTTCCTTCTGACTTTCCTTCCTTTGGTCTTTAGCTCCTTCCCTTCTTTCTTGTACCCTTCTTCCATTCTTTCTTTGTGTCCTTCCTTCCTTCCTTCCTTCCTTCCTTCCTTCCTTCCTTCCTTCCTTCCTTCCTTCCTTCCTTCCTTCCTTTTTTCCAGCTCTTCAAAGAACTGTATACACATGCATATACAACGTCCTTCATGTTTTGTATTCTAAACAGCTTTAAAATCTATTAGCATAACCCCAAAAGCAAAGCCGTATTGAACCAAACAAGCTGTGGAAAACAAGTGAACATTTACAGTATGGTTCAGTCATATATAACCCAGTACACTAACATTTAATAGAGTGGAGATTATGAAACAAAAGGGCAACACTGGGCAGTCAACAGATGGAGGGAGCAGCAGGAGAGGCAACATTAGCATTCTGCAAGTCAACTTGGCAACAGTAAGTTAATACCAGTAAGTCAATGGATCAACAGGCAACAGAAGGGCATTCAGCCTTTCAACAATACCTGACTGTACATTCAATTATTGCAATTTAGAACTTTCTTTCCCTCTTTCATATTTGTGTTAGTAATTAACATTTTAAATTTTTTAAAAATGTTGTTTCTCTCAGGTTAGCAGCCTGTGGAGTAATGTTTCATAAACTTCCACAGGGAACTTAGTACATCCCAATCATAATTCACAATGCATAAATCTTTCTTGTATATAAAACTCTGACAGCCAAGTCACTTGCAGAAGCACAGTGAGTGTTAAGACTTTTTTTAATGTGGTAGCTGTATAGCAATGTATCCCAGACAGGTCTAAAAAAAGGCCTGCTCTTATGGAGAGTCCTGTTTCAATTCTGTTCTAAACAGCTTGGTGTGCTTGTTTGAATAGGATAGCCAGGTAATAAGAAAATTCTGATTTTAGCCTTCTTAGTACCCATGCAGGTGGAAAAAGTCATATGAAGAAAAAAGTGATGGAATGAAAATGGGTGGTGGACAGATTTCCACCTTCCTCCCAACACATAGCCACAACAACATGTGAACTATGGTGAAAACATGACTAAAAAGACAAGAGCTAGGGACTATAACTTCACATTTTATTTTGTGTATAGCAGTGGGATTTGGAGTGAGTGCTATGATACAAAGAGCAATCCAATAAATCTGAAGCTGCTAAGAAAAATCCAGTTCTTTTTTTTCAGTGTACAGACTTCTGACGCCAAATGTTTAAATTCTCTCCCAGAGACAACTGGCAGCAGGTTGGGGGAAGGGGCGGGGAGGAGCCAAAGGAGAAAGATCAAAGTCCAGCACATCAATGACATTAAAAATCACATCTGGGGTCATGTAGCTGTGACCAAACCCAGGACAACCTTTCTGAATTACCCAGAAATTACTATTATGTACCAATGATGTTACAAAAATGCTAGTATTTTCTTTTAGATGTCCTATACCTCACTTTTTAGGCTGGAAATATGTCTTTTAATTCACATTTCATAAGCAGTTAGAATCATACTATGTTGAATGCCTACACTGAATGCACCTATCTAGCAGTGGTAGTTGAGGAAGACATGCACACACTCATACCCACATTACAAAAATGAATAACTATTATTGTGAAACTGATAATGCAAAGTAGGAAAACAAAAAAGACATAGCTTCCCTAGTATCTGAATTTTGCCATGTTGGTTAGCATCTGTTTGAAGAACATTCACTTTATTTGTTTCCTGGAAGAGCAAAGATAAATTGTACCTTCTAAGAATACCCTACTTCTACCTTCTAGGGCCTATCGGCAACCTCCTGTTTACCTTTGCATGTATGACTTAGTGGAAAGGCAGAGCTATTGAAAAAAATTCTTTTGAGAATTTCTAAATCAACTACGAATTTAAATTTAAGCTTTCTGAACACAGTCTACTGATTTATTTTACTACAGATAGAAACTACTGATTGATCGAAGGATTGACTTGTCAATGGATCTCTATATACAGAATAGAGATACTCTGTATATATGCATACTTATATACATATTTGTGTGTATGTGTGTATATATACCTGTGTGTGTATGGATGTATACCCCATACAGTGTGGTGGGGCATATATGTATATATGTGTATGTGTGTGTTATATAGTGTTTCTTATTAACTAGCACATCAAAATACTGTGCTACTTTCTGAAAACTTTCACAAAGTTGACCTAGTGAGCAGTGTCATAGTAAGGAAGGAGAGGTGCACGTAAAGGAAACACAATGTGTAAGGGTCAGTCACTTATTTAAATGAAGGACAGGATGGTGCTATCATGGAGAGTTACAGTCATTGCACTGGTAATAGGAAAACTGGGGTGGAAATCTATGCCGTGAAGGGTTGGCAAGAAGGATATTGATAGCATGTAGCACATGTTTTCATGCACCTCTAACCTTCTTTAATCTTGAAGCTGATTTTTTAACTATATATTCAGAATTTCCCTTTTTTCCAATTTCTGTTACAGACAATTCAATGCACTGTTGTCTCATTATTACAAACTACAGTAACATTTTAGGTTAAATAGGCAGTGTCTGTAATAACATAAAAATCTTTTTAAAAATGATTGTATGATACATTTTCAGTACAGTGAAAATGAAGCAGCCATGGCAAACACATTCTGTAAGTGGGGAAGTATGATAATTTAATCCTCTCACAGCATATGGTATCTACATATGTGCATGTTAAGTACTGTATGTAGTAAAATGTAGTACAATACTTTGGTTCATGGGGAACTCAAATTTACAGACACCCTCACTTCTATACAATGATTCATAAGGCTTTCACATACATCTGTGTCCAAATCAGATGTATCACACTTACTGGCATTTAATTATTACTATATCAGTAGAAAAATACACGTTACTATGTTGAATCTCAAGAACTGAAGATACTTGGATATCTCTACTTGAGATACTTCTTAACTAATTGTTAGCAAAGTCAGTTAACCAAAGCAGAATTAAGCTATCTTTCAGGAGGAAATACAAAGTTATTTTGATTGATCTCAAGTCTGCCTTTAGGAGATACTGGGATCAGCAGGGAAATGAAACTGTTTTTTACAATTTTGCATACAAGTGATGTGATATCAAACGATGTGCATGTGTGTTTGCTAGGGAGGTAAATGTGTCTTCACTTACTGTATAAAGAAGATTGTTTATTTTCTTGAGACTCAAAGTAGGCACTTTCTACCACTGAATAAATATGACAGAGGAATGTAAATGACACCGAAAATTATGAAAAGTCAAGGACTGGATAATTTTAAGAAAGGTTGTTGTTTATAGCAGCCATCACAGTTTCAGTATCTGTTACCAGCAAGATATCATGAAAGATTTTTCACATAAAATAAACTCATATTGCGACAGTGTGTCAGCTAGATGGGTTTCAAATACAGCTCCTTTTCATCACTATTGTCTATGCTCTTCTGTTGTTATCTTTATCTCACACATGCACCAAGACTTAATCACACGTCTTGGCTTGCTTGGGACTCTCCAGATTCCAGTTCTTCATAGCTCCAGCTGAGCAAGGGCTGTCACACAGTGTAAGATGATTGCTATTTTTTTTTTTTTTTTAAACAATACCTTCTTAAATGATTGATTTTCTTTCATACATTATTTACAAAACTTACAGCAGATAAACCAGAAAGTATCAGATAGAGGATGGATGATCTGGGGGTTGGGAAACTTGCTATGAAGTTACCTAATGCATTTGTTTTGCCAGTAAAGCTGTCCATAAAAATTCCTTCCAATTTTTTTTACCATGGATGAAAGTTGTTAGTCTATCAGCCGTGCCAATACATTTGCTTATTAAGCTACAATATTAACCAGAACAACAAAATTATCCTAGTTAACAATAACCCCCCTTTTGGCAGGTATATCTGAGCCAGTTTTCCTGCCAAATCTGATGTATTATATAACTACACATATAAAAGAACAAACCAGACATACCCCTATGGGAGTTTTTTCCATTTTGCTAACAGCAATTAGGCATCCAATTACCATTTAGCCATTCTGAAAACTGTTCCCCTGTCACCCTTTTCCCTGTTTATAAATTGGGAAATACGACAATACATTTTTTTCACATGCTTTTTTACCTTCTGTGTTTGGACCTGCTGGCCATTAGACTGGGCAAGATGTGTTTTGATGCTTTTTCAAGACTCCTAAAATTTCTGTGTCTGTGTAGACTTCAAGGACCAGATTATGCTGCAATCTAGTTGTGATAATGGCACTTTTGATATGATGGCCATGTTCTTTTGTGTTCAGCTTTTAACATCAATTATTTTTTCCTCTTGCTCTCTCTTTGAGGTTTTTGTTTTACTTTGTTTTGTTTTGTTTTGTTTTGTTTTGTTTTGTTTGTCACATCATCCATTACACACAGACATTGATGAGGAGAGAATAAGGAAAGAGCTTTGAAAATTAAAGTCTTTGTAACTCCAGGTGTGTTGTCAGTTGCTGCTCAGCTCCATTCACTGCTGGTTTTGTTTTTCATTGGTCTACAAGAACATGTAACTGCAAAATACATGAAACAAAAATTAATAACTACTCAGGAGAAGAAAGAATAGAAAGTTAGTTTTATTTTATGAAGGCTTTGGAGCTGGCAGCTTAAAACACCAGCTGCCAGTTTGTTTTATTATTATTTGGTTTAAATTTATACACGGATGGGTGGGAGGAAAGGCAACTTATAATATTTGTTCCTGTTATGCTCATTATTTTATAACCTTGAGCTTGGTCCAAGCACAGTTGTTAGCGGAAAGAAAAGAATCATTGTTCCCCATGTCATGAGAAGGAGAAAGCTGCTCTGTGTGTATTTCTGTTCCCTCTGTGGTAGCTATAAAGTATTTCCCTCAGTGGTGAGAAGGTTGGTCTCTCATAGAAAGGTCTTTATTGGTGTTACTGCTTAGCTGTGTTTTGTGATAAACTTAACAATTAATTAGGACATCCAGATTGCAACCTTTGCTCCCAAAGCACTGCCAAACACCCATATATTTAATATCATTCTCCTAGTCAGTGTTCCCCAGGCAACACCTTTTGGTTTGGAGATACTTCTGTTCTACTGATTTATTTTTGAGTACAGGGCCAGAATCAATCCAAAACCAGCCCAGCACTTTTTACAAACAGATAAATGCAGGAAAACTGGAGTAGCATGTAAGACAAACCCATACTCTTCATACAACAAGCATAAGCAAGAGTCTGCCTGTTTCCAGATTTTCTTTACACTGGTGTCGTGGTTTCCAACCCCATTTTGTAACCTCGGACTACTTACATATTTGTCTTTTTGTCCTGAGATTCAAGTAATTTGTAATTCTGACTGGCATGCTTCATCTTTGCTCAGGCTGTCTGCAAATACCTTTACCTATTGTAAATCAATGTCATTTCTCCTTTAATTCCTCTACGTGTCATCACATATTCTGGCTCATAGTGAACTGGAAACCCTTCATGAACTACAGTCAGCTGGCTATTCAGTGTGCTTAATACTAGTTGTGTTCAGCAGTGCCTCTTTTGTAGTGGCAGATGTTCTCCACAAGTTTTTGAGACAAATCTTTCAACATTTTTTGGTTTTAGCTGTGTTTGAAAACTACATTCATGTGGTGGCAACAGAAAACCTTTGCCACTTGGGCTTACATGCTTAACAAAAACCAAAGAAAAAAAAAAAAAAAAAAAAAATAAAGAATGAGGATACGTTACTAGTAAATATCTGAATATCTGAATCTTCTGACTAAATGTGTATGCTGTAACTGAATCCTTTTCATAGTGCTGGCTATGAAGAAATACCTCTGGAAATGTATATAGGAAAAGGAAATACAAGAAAAGGAATAGAATGAATCTACAGAGCGTTAGAAAGAAATATTTTAGAAAAGGACTTCCAGCTTCCTAGCAGTGAGAGTAAGTAAAACAGCTAACAGTGGAGGTGGTAAATGCACACCCACATGGATTCTACTTTGGCTATCTTTCTGGAGGATATACCTTTGGGAAAGATCTCACACTACAGGAGATCAGATGAGGCTGTCATTGTGTCCTTTCTGCCCTTTAAGTCCCTGAGAAAAGCTTTAGCAGCTAAAAAAGGGTCTGTGACAGCAAGTGAGAATAAGAGATGTGGTTAATGGGCCCACAGCTGACTAAACTCTTGTTCTCCTAGAGCAGGCTGAATGCCTCCATTGCACAACCACACCAATGAAAGGCTCAGAAATCCCCTGCAGCTTCTGAACTCCTGAGAACACAGCACATTTAGCATTTTGTGCTGTGGTCCCACCTGGGTTTCAGCTATAAAATGTCATACAGAATGCAGAGTCTGAAAACGTGAAGGTATGAGTCTCTCAAAACCTGACAGAGCTGTCAATAGAAACTATGGTATGAACTCAGATAAATATTTGGCATTTACCTATATCATTTCAAGGTATGACATTAACATGTGCATCTTCATGTGAATTTGAGCCTGGCCACTGAAAAAAAAAAAAAAAAAAAAAAGCAAAACCCATTTTCTGACATCCATAGGAATTCCAGACATTCTTTAATTAGATTTTTAAAAGGCAAGAAGTAAAGTAAAACCAGAGCTGTTTTGCTCAAATAGTTGCTTTGCTTAAATAGCTGTTTTTAATAATACAGCTGGGTGTCTTTTTTATACACCTTTACAAGGTGGTGTACTACATTCTTCAGAACCAGCTGGAAAACTAAGATTAAGCCTAAAACACTACAGGATTAGCAAATACCTTACTGAAACTAGTAATTCTGTCCTTTAAAAGCAGAACAACCTAATGTTTTTTCCCAATGGAAGAGAAATTACTTCCAAGCATCTCACCATATCCTGGAATTTGGCTGCTTTTTGAAAACACACAGCATAAATTCAGCTCAGGGAATGATTCCTTGGGTTCATGCCAAATTACCAGGTCATTTAAATCGATGCGGTATGCTGTTGCACACTTAAAATTATTTACACTGGTTTTATAATTTCTTCAATCTGTTCTCTAACACTAACACAGTGGATAACCATTTACTCCAGAAAATCAACATCTTCCCTTTATTTCCCTTTTGTGGAGAGAATGTTATTAAGCATCAATGTAGCCGCATTGAGGTTTCAGAGGACGTTTCATTTACAATGCAGGCAGCTTGATTCTTTTTATTTTGAACACTGTATTTGTTCCTGTTAATTCCCTTCCTTTTCATTTTTCTCTTTTGAGTTCTGTCCATACTGCTTTGTAAACCAGCTTTCCAGGCTTCTGAGGCCTGAGCATTTAGTAGTTCACATTTGGGAGCCAGTGAATGGCCCATTTTGCTGGCTGAGGTACATAATGCTTGTAGCAGTATGGGCAATTATGATTGATCAGAATTAACTAGTTTATGAGCCTCAGCAAATGTCAATCAAAATTACTTTGGTCACTTTAATATCAGTTAAGACTGTATATAGATAGAAGGAAATAATTTTATAATCATTATCTTTGCATGGTAGACACAAAGGGAATGGCTTGAGGAGATAGCCTGAGAAGTTAAATATGGAACTCTACTGCTTTTACTGTTTTCTAATTGCCTAGCTGCATGCCATCTGTTTCTCTTTCTTCTTCCAGGCAAAAGGACATTATGGCAGAGCCAGGAGTACAAAAGGGTAGAAATGGAATCCTATACACACAAAAAATAGCAAGAAAAGCAATTGTAAATATCAGCAATCAAACACAAATCTATTTTGGGTTGTAAAGTAGAGATATACTTCTCTCAGACTCAAATCCTTTTGCTTCTGGATAAAACACACAAGAGTAATATGGCAGTCCCACGTTCAGATTCCAACAGCTGCAAGGAAATTCTGGTGCCACAAAGCCAATGGTAGATTTTTCATTGATTTCAAAAGAGTCAAGAGACTACTATTGAGTTTATGTTTCTGCCCATGCTCCTGCTGCTCAGAGATGCCGAAGGTGACTACTGAAATAACTTGTTGATTTATTTTTAATAAACCAATGTTTCCATTGTGCTTATCTGCAGCTGGTTGAAAGTAGAAGCTTGCTGGGGACATACAGATCTGCATACTAGCCATGAACACAAGCGTCAGGCCATAATGGAGCAAGACAAAAGTTCAGGAAGAAAAAGCAAGAGATACTAAAGTAACTTGGTTAGTTTTGGTGAGCAGCAGTAGTGCTCGTCTATTCAAAAACGTTCCTTAGCATGCCAGCACTTATGGTTCCTTCCCACCATTTCACATGTGAACTGCTGTGGGGATATTCTCTTATACAAATTGTGTTGCCTTGATTTAACTGCACTTAAAAGAAAAATAAGGCACTGTAAACACAGTCATTATCCATGAATGAATGTATGGTGAGTAATTGTTCTCCATTTTTGTGACAAAGTTGGATGCTGATCTATGACTCCCATGGGTGCTAGACTACTAAGCCATCTCTAAAGCTCCAAGAGGATATTGTGAACTTGGTTGAAGGGTATTAGTCAAGAGATCCACTTCATTTGTGTGTTTTTGTCATCTCTACTAAGAACCTGAGAGGAAAATCTGTTAGTTCCTCCAAGGTCAGCAGTAAGGATTGCTGTGCATCGATCTCAAGCACGGTTGGCACTATAGACCCAAAATGTTTTTTATAATTCTAAGTTTTTTCCATTAAGGAAAAACTAATGTGATTCTTACTGAAATTGTGAATGTCTCCATTCTTGCTCAGCTGAGTTAAGTATTTGAAACAACTTTAACAAAGAGGAAAAAAAACATAACCAAAAGTTAATTTTCAGCCAGAAATTACTTCTGTTCAGTAATGCTATGCCTGCAATGCATAACATAGGCTGTATAAAATTTAAGTCAAATGGTAGATTTCTAAATATATTGACAAATATTCCACAGATTCTCACAACTGAAACCATACCTTACTGATATTCTTCTTTAATTTGGCAACTTAAATCCTGGCACAGTATGATTTTTAAAAAAGAAATTCACCAGTTTTCAAGGAACGTTTTGACATATCATGACAACATCCTATCCCTAAGTTATCTTCTTCACTTTCTTCCTCACTTGTAAACTGTGAGCTTTGGTGAAAGAGTTATTTTTACTAACTTTTCCAGCAGGATAATTGTAAATCTCACTATGCAAATACAAGGGTCTTCTTGTATTTAAAAACCCCCTTAGCAAGTTCGTTGATGATGCGAAACTAGGAGGACTGGCTTATACCCCAGAAAGCTGTGCTGCCATTCAGTGAGACCTGGACAGGTTCAACACAGGTCCTGCACCTGGGGAGGAATAACCCCATGCAGCAGTACAGGGTAGGGGTTTTGTTCCTGGAGAGCAGCTCTGTGGAGAGGATCTGGGAGTCCTGATGGATGACAAATTAACCATAGGCCAATAATATGCCCTTATTGACAAGAAGGACAAGGGTATCCTGAGGTATATTAGAAGAGCATGGCCAGCAGGTCAAAGGATGTTCTCCTCCCCCTCTACTCTGCCCTAGTGAGGCCCCATCTGGAGTGCTGTGTCCAGCTCTGGGCTCCCCAGTTCAAGAAAGATGAGTAACTACTGGACAGAGTCCCGCGGAGGGCTACAAAGATGATGAAGGGACTGGAGCATCTCTGCTATGGGGAAAGGCTGAGGGAGCTGGGGCTGTTTTGCCTGAGGAAGAGAAGACTGAGAGAGGACCTCAGCAATGTTTATAAATAACTCAAGGGCGGGTGTCAAGAGGATGGGGCCAGACTCTTTTCTGTGGTACCAAATAACAGGACAAGGGGCAACAGGCTCAAACTGGAGCAGAGGAAGATCTGTCTGAATATAAGGAAAAACTTCTTTATTGTGAGGGTGGCAGAGCATGGGCACAGGCTGCCCAGAGAGGTGTGGAGTCTCCTCCTCTGGAGATATTCAAAACCCACCCACAGACCATAGTCCTATGCAACCTGCTTTAGGTGACCCTGCTCTAGCATGAGAACTGGACTAGATGATCTCCAAAGGTCCCTTCCAATCCCTACCATTCTGCGATTCTATGATTCTTTAGAAGAAAACAGATTTTTTTCTGTTAACTATGGAAGAAAAAAATGTTTGAAATATGTAAAAATAAGTTATAGTTTGCTTCCACAGATATGGAGAGATATGTGCACATACATATATACATACACATATCCATAAATATGTGTACATATGTATATATTCTCCTTTATATTGTTTTTTAGACACAGCACAAAGGGCCTAGTGAACACATAGCAGCAAAAAATCCATAACTGGGAGGATATACTTTTATGAGCTGTTTGTGTAATTCATTTAATGGCCCAATAAGAAGTGCCACAAATCTTATATCCAGACATGCTGATAGGCCCTGGAGGTTCACATCATCTGAGTGAAGCTCAACTTTAAAATAAACATCCTAATCTTTTTCTTTTCTCCTCATGTTGCTTAATTTTCTGTGGGTTACTCTATTCCTTTCATTCCCCCCCAGTCCCCCAGAGCTCTCCCTGTGCCACTACCAGATCTGGAAAACGGTACGGGAGTTACTACATCCTTGTTCATTCACAAAAGACTCAGAGTTTCCATGCCCCAAATGTCAGTGAGATAATCTGCTTGGTTTTGCCAGTGTGTTTTTCCTCTGGAGGTTTACAGAGAGACAATACCAAAATATAAGAAGTAAAAGCACTACATGATGTAACCTGATGTGAATACTATGGGAGGAACTGTTAGGGTGGTGCTGACATTTACATTTTGAGATTATCTGGATCTAGAATAGCCTACCAGTTGCCACTCCCTCTGACTCCTGACATAAAGATAACAAAATGAAAACAACCACACAACTCGTTTCTAAGGGTTTCCCACTACCAGGAGTTACTTTGTAGCAAAAAGATATTTGAGCCATCAATGTGATCCTAGGAAGTTTCCAAACAAAGGCATTGGTTTTTGGCATTGCAGACCCTTGTAGTGTTAAGGCCACATTACCTCTGCTATTTGGGCTAGTTTTAAAGAATTTTTACCTTGAGGTAGACTATAGATACTGTAATCTACTATGAAGGTACACTATGACTTCCTAAGCAGATCTGTGCCCTCCAAAATTCTTGGATATCTTTTTGACTGCATGATTTTGTTTATCTTCCTTCTTTGGGATGTGGGCAACAGCCATGGTTCACCAATCAGTTCTCCTTAGCTCACTGCCTTTATTTCTATTCTGCTTCATTAGATTACCTGTGTAAAATTTACCCAGGTTTCTAAACATTCCTTTTTAACCCATGAGTCTTTTGAGCTGTAAACTCAAGATTTTTAGAATTTGGACTGCCCAGATGCAAATGTTTATTCAATTTAATGGTCTTCCTCATAATATTTCTTTCTGCTCCCTGCTCTGCTTACCCCACTGGGTGACCTTTCTATTTTAGCAGAAGCCCAGGCTTCACAGATACATGATTCCAGAACTGGAAAATCTGAAGAGCTATCCCAGTAGCTTTAACACGTCTACAGTGTAGACAGACATGTCTGAGCTACTCTCCTAAACTCCGTTTTCAGTTAGTGAAGTTCTCTTCACTTAGAAGTGCTTTCATTGGCACTTTTCAGACTTGGTTGATTTGACTTATTTTAGCCATCTACTTTTGGATGAGATTAATCATGTCTTGGACACCGCTGGCTATTTTGATTAGATTGCCATAGATTAGACAGGAAATCCACAGCTACTAACTCAGATTAAACATCTCCATTTAGTTAGACGGTTCACATTCCAGGAGATGCAGAATAAGCTGTTCAGATATCTTTTGTCCACCTTGCTTCTTTCTTAAGCTTCCTGTTACAAATGTCTGTTCTCTTTCATAGTTCTTTCATGTTAGATATTGTCTTGCAGACATGTTTGCTGAAGGTGGCTGACCACTTCTGAATTGACTGAATTCTTCACACTACATTTTTTAAAAAAAATTTCTGATCTATGCAGACATTTGTCAGATTGTGTTGTCCAAGTAATTGTTTATTTCAATGAGTTTTCTGTGCATATTTTTGGTAAATTATTTGAAATTTTCAGTGAGTCTAAGCATATATATCCATCCTTTTGACAATGTTAATTTAGGTAACTTCTCACAAGTGTTAGAGGGCAGAAGAAATAGTTAATATTTTCAAGCAAATGAAGAAACTTTGTTTTTATAGAATTAACTAAAATAAAACCTAGAGATGTTTTGGGAAATTTGATAGTGATTCATCTATTACTACTGTTATCTTGCTTTTAGAAAGGTGCAGACTTTCTGCATAGCAGTATGACAACATGAGCTTGACATTATATCTAAGTTGAAAGTTTGATAGGTGGGCTGTTCAGGTAAACCTGTATATCTAGAATGTGGGAAAATGCTTCAGATTCAAAGGAACTTGAACAAGCTGGAACATCAGGCAGATGGGAATCACACATGGAGAGGAAAAAAAAAAAAAAAAAGGTATGTTTAGGCCTCATATATTTGACATACTGGCTTTGCCTTGAGTGAAGGACATGATTTTTACTCAATATTCAGGTCTAAATGTTTCAGAATCAGGTGAGAAATTAATTTTCTTTTTCTTCCTTACACCACATTAAATACGAACTACAAGTGCTTCAAGCAAAAAGGCAACTGAACAAGTGCAAGTAGATAAAATAACAACAAATTTTACACTTTAACCCCAGCATAAGAACAGCTTGAGAATGTCTGTGTTAAACTTCTCAGCCTGGAAGACCTGAGTGTATACGTGTATATGCATGTGTATGCTGGCTATTGTAGAGAGAATTAAGAAGAGTAAAGACAGGATCAGGAGCTGTCATCTGGATAGTAACACTGAAAATACCTAACACACTCTAAGGAGATGTGTTTCTAACCGAATTTTCCCAGTTTTCTAGATGGTGTTCTGGCCAGCACAGTAATCCTTAGGCAGAAATCCAAACGTGCAGTTCAGTCAGTCTCACAACTCTCCTCTGAAGGTTCAGCTATAAAACTAGCTGTAATATAGCTTCAAATACTGTCATTATTTTTATTGACCTAAAATACAGCACATAACTCCTTGGAATTTTGAGACACATTTTAATTTATTTTATTGCTGATCCATACTTTTTATAAGTCAGTATAAATGTGCATTTTCAATTTTTGCTAGAGCAATTGCTGTGATTTCATATAGAGTCATTGTATCTTTAAGTCTTACAAATCCACAGGTTGATGGAAACCTGGCCCATTGTAAGTGAAACGAAAATAGTGCTTGCTCCTGTACTAGTTGCAGCCCATGGTAATTCAAACTTCAAACTCATTGTGACCTGCCTATGAAAGTGTATCTTGATGTTTTAAATAGGGAGGGTGGGATCAGGTTCCCCAAATTGTCTCAGTTAGCCTGCAGGTTTAAACTGATAACAGTAACTAAATACGATAACAGCAGATTTATATATTCCTGGGCCAAATCCTGATGAATTTGTGTGATTTATTTCTGTTCAAATGAAACCCTGTGGAAATTAATGTGAATTTTGCTAGATTACAATTGGACTAGGTGGAGCAAGTGGCAGAACCAGCATCTTTCAAGAATTTAAGGTTTTTTTTTTTTTTTTTTTTTTTTGTGTAGGTAGAAAAAGAAAAGATATCAACACACTCTTTTCCTTCACATGCTGCTTGGATTTTGCTGTACTGTTATGAAGGTCAATGTCACATAAACACCTCTTGCCCTTCCAGTGGCACAATATCTAACTATTTGCCATATTGAAACAAGGAATAGTTCTTTCAAGTGCTTAAGTTTCTTCTCATTTAGAAATATGTGAGGAGATACCACAGCACAGCGTGTGTCTTCTCTTGATCCCCATCATGACAAGCTTGCTTTCAAGTACCATGCATTATTCCTCAGAAAGATACTAGAGTACATTTAAAATAGTGCCATTAACATCGGACTGAATTACTATGCAATGGTCAGATTTCCACCATCCAATACCTGTGCTCAAAATTGTGAAAAAAGTGATGATGCCATTACACTTCCTCATCCCATTCTCCCTTCCCTTCATCACCTCTTATTTTCAGTTCATTTTTGGTCATTTCATTTTGTTAGAATTTCTCACATAGATTATAGCTGACTCCTTAACTAGCAGGTGGTGAGAGGGACCAGTTCAGGAGCTCATTAGGGGGAAATCTACAGTCACTGGAAGTTTATGGCAAACCTGATGTCTTCCTTGCACAGTGAAGTTAATCAGAAATCAGGGGCCATGCACCACTCAGGTCTCCCTACATCTTATCACCAGTAAGCATGTGCAAAGCAATCTGAAAACTGTATTGTCTGGTTTTTTGGGAGGAGTAGCATTTTATGGTTTTCTTCCTTTGGTTTTACTTCAAACACTGTTTTAAGAATATACATGAGAACTGGTGGTAAGCTAAGGATATACAACAACATCTTAAAAGGGTTCCCCTTCATTCATACTGCTTGCCATCTCGGTGTCAGACAGACTCCCAGGGCAGTTGGGTGCCAAAAGGAAACACATCTGAATATCCAAATTGTTCCTGAAGCTCCAAGGAGCATGGCAGGGGGGCTGCCACTGACCATGAAAATTGACTACCCAGGGAATACGCTTTACCTGCACCTCCAACTAGGGAAAGATGGTACAGTTGCAGCTCTTGCATCCTCATTTAGGCTGAGCTGAGGCTTTCTTGATGGAGCTATATGTTCATTGAAATTAATGGCATTAACTAAATAGGGTTAAATGTCTCCCTATTTCATCTCTCAACACACCTGTGCAAGACCAGTCACAGTTTAGTGCTTATTACCGAGAGCTTATTTTCAGGGAAATGACCAAGATACAGAGTAAAAAGAAACCTAAAACTGATACTCAGATTTTTTTTTTTAGGCTTCTTTTTCCACAGATTTCTTTAGCTTCAATTTCAATTTAGATGCTAATCTCATTTTTGCTTTTTGGGGGAGTGTGAATTGAAACCTGTGTGATTTGAAGCATAACATAAGGGCGCACTTATATTAAGCTCCTATTATAGAGCGGATCATATCAACATAAACAGTAGCTATCAGGGTCTTAGGAAAGTGCTGCAGGAATATTTCACATGACACTTTAAAGAGACAGTCTAAACGGGGGAAGAGCCTGGTTTCTTTTGCTTCAGCTCCAGTAAGTTGCCACAGTAAAACAGAAGAAAACATGAGGGAAAAAAGAGTAAAAGAGAAACAAAGAAACCAAAATGAATGGAATAAATGAGTTACTGCTCTAAAATGGAAGATAAAAGAGAAGACCCTGTCAGATATAAGATAGGGTAAAATCTTGCTTTTTAGATAGATCAAAGTAAATCCCAATTAATTCCAGTGTTTGCTGCAAGTTCTTTTAGAACTTGCCACTAGTCTAAGTGACAGATGGAATTAGTCAGGCTTTACATCAGTTGCACAGAGAGAACTTGTCTTGGTATCACTGCAAGAGGGTGGGCTGCTTTTCAGTGCAAAGAATCCTCCTATTGATACTACGATTTTTTTTTCCCCTTTGTTTTTCCCTAGCTCCTCTCATACTAGTGTTGTGTCCTTTATTCACACTTTCCTGTTCTCCCCCAATTTATGTAAAACAGGTTCTGAAACATGCTTCATTACCAGTTTCCACTCCTACATTTTAGATTTATTTTTACAACCCTCCTACCTTTGCAGTAAGTCTTCTCAACACTGATCCCACTATACCAATACCTGCTGCCTCCTATCCCTTAGGCACTCACGCTATCTCACCAAACCCTGTTTGTTCTTTTACTTGAACAAATATGCTACCCCACTACAACCAGCTGTAGTACATATAGTTCTTCCCCTATACCGCTTTTATTGACTTCATAATGCAGCTATTATCTTAGTTTTCTCAATATTTTTTTCAACAATCTTTCCATCATAAGCAAACATCTGCTGTCTTTCCAAGAGCATCTCAAACTGACCACATTGTCTTTTTGGTCACATTTTCATCAGGAGGTCACACTGGCAAGTGAAATACCATTTTCTGTCAGAAAGCTCTCCCTATCCAGCAGAGATGTCATGACACAAATGAAAAAAATCTTCTTAAACTTTGCTCTCTATATCTTTCTATTAACCCTGTCTTACCTAAACTACACAACAGCTTAGTCATTTGGCAAGGACCACTAATAGATTGCCCACAAAAAACTGACATTATTTGTGAAGGGGTTTACACACAACCTGTGCAAACCCTTTTGCGCAGAGTATGAGACAAAGCTTCTGAATTCAAGGAAAGTGTTCTGACCTGTGCATCTCAGGTATTGCTCTGATCTATGTAGAAGCCTCACATGAGGCTGATGCAAACATTACAACCCTCTGCATCCCCTAAAAATATTATTTCTACTTGGAATGCATAGCTTTGTAGTTACAGAGTTGAACAAGGATTCAAAAGCAGCTTGCTCATCACAGATATACCACCACCTCCCTCTTGGACAACAGATGAATCTTTTTCTATTTTTCATTTTCTTTGCCTGTAAAATGGACTCCAAAAATTTGCATGGTTAGTCTTCCATATTCATAGCATGAGTGGCTTGTGTACAGAGGCTGCAGTGAGATTTAATCAGGCACATGCATTAGCACACAGGAGAAAAGCCTGTTGCTCACCTTGAGAAAAAATGTATTTTCTTTTGCAGAGTGTATGTTGTTTTATTCAAGGCATAAATACACACTTTTTCAGTAACTATTCTGTCATTTCAGTGTGTAGCTATAACAATCACACCAAACAACAGAAGAGGAGTTGCCACAGTGTGCTCCTGTCCTTGCTTTAACTGATCACCTTCTAAATCACTTTAACTTTCCATCTGAATGTGATTATGCCTATTTTTCCCCGGATAAAACTATTACACAACATATAACACTTGTATTTTTGAAAAAGAACAAACACAACTACATTAAAAAGAAAAAATCAGAAATACTGGGTCTGGTAAGGAAGGGAAATGACTAACTTTTACCTTTGATAAGACCTGCTCCCACTGTGTCCCTAGCAGTCCTTTGCATGTCCAAAGCTACATGCACACAGCAAAGCGAAGATGTGATGGTAGCATGTGGCAGCATTCAGGTGTAGTACAAGAGTGAAGATGAGATGGCATGTGCTTCAGCGTGTGTTAGCAGGCAGGGTTTGTAGCTTGGCTCCATGAATCATAGAATAGTTTAGGTTGGAAGGGACCCTTAAAGGCCATCTAGTCCAAACCCACCCCTGCAATGAGCAGGGGCATCTTCAATGAGATCAGGTTGCTCAGAGCCCCATCTAGCCTGACCTGGGATGTTTCCAGGGATGGGGCTTCTACCACCTCTCTGGACAACTTCTAGTGCTTCACCGCCCTCACTGTAACAAACTTATTCCATATATCTAGTTTGAATCTACCCTCTTTCAGTTTTAAACCGTTACTCGCTGTCACATCACAACAGAGCCTGCTAAAAAGTTTGTCCCCATCTTTCTTATAGGCCTCCTTTAAGTACTGGAAGACTGCAGTAAGATCTCCCCAGATCCATCTCTTCTCCAGGCTGAACCCCAGCTCTCTCAGCCTGCCCTCATAGGAGACGTGCTCCAGCCCTCTGATCATTTCTTTGGCCTCCTCTGGACCTGCCTCAACCTGTCTCTCCTGTACTGAAGGTTCCAGAGCTGGACACAATATTTGAATGTTTCCTGTAGCTTTTCCAGAAGCTCATGCTTGTATGCTTCCACTGCTATTTGTAAACCAGAACACTCTGACGAGCCTGCCCAAAGAGGAAAGTGCAGACCTGAAGAAATACAGAATGAACATAAGAACACATGTCAGGTTTAGCATTTTGTTATGCAGTCCAGTTAAAGTGAGGTTCAGAGAGAAGCTCCTGATTTGCCAGGTTTCACCTTTTAGATAACTGTAGATATGTAACTGGGATTTCCCCTCCTTTGTTCGCTCTGAGGTATGTTTCCACAGCATGGGGTGCTGGCACAGTGTTGTGGCATGTTGCAAACTGGCAAGATAATGGCACTGTGTGCTCAGTTGATTCCCAAGAACATCTTAGTTCAATTCAACGAATTCACACAAATCATTTGCCTTGGCCTTGTAATGAACATGTAGACATAAGCTATACCACATAAGCTGTGAAGCAAACGCTTTTGAACTAACAATGACTGGATAATATGCTTTTTCCTCAGTAAAGTTTGTGTGGTTTTTTACAGATTCTTAGTTAAATGTTTTTTCCTATGTGTTTGTTTGGTTTTTTTTTTTTTTTTGTTTGGGTTTGGGGGTTCTTTTGCCTGTACTTAGATTTGGCTAAGAACAAATGGCAAAACAGACTCTTCTCATAGTGGTTTTGTCCTGACTGACTCCAAGGAGCACTGGAAAGATAATAAGGTCATTCATGTGAATTTTAAAACAAAGTCTTTATCTGAAACAGATAACCCTATTTTGAAGAGCTGTCTAATTCAAACCTGCAAACTCAAGGAAGACTATGTCAACATGAGTAAGAATATCTACATAACTCCTGTAGAAGTCAAGAAAGACATTCACATTTTCATACAAGGAAAATCTTGTTGTATTTAACTATATGTTAAGGAGACATTCATGTATTTGTTGATAAATGCTCTGGAGCTGTAGGAAGCTCTGTCCCTTGGGATTTGCCTTGACCTGAAATGAATTTACATGGAAGATATGTTTACTGAGGAGCAGGAAACCTCTTGAACGTTTGATTTAGATAAATGTTCCAGGAAATAAGCATTTAATAAGCATGTTCTTGATAGAAAAGGCTGTGGAAGAAACTGCGTGTAGCTTCTGAAAGCCTTCACATAGTTTTGGAAGACACAAGCAGGGTAGAGAATTGAGGAGAGGCCATGCTAACAGCACTTTCCAGAAATACCTTGCTTGATGCCAGAGGACACTAGCAGCCAAAACTGCTTCAGGCAACTATATGTGAGAGAGACATTTCAGTTCATGATAACACCCTCGATGCTGGACAGTCAATTAGCACAGCAGTAGCTTCTCAATTTTCCTGAAACACTCCTGCTACACAGGGGCGTGCTACACACAGACCTGCTAACATATTCTACCTTTTACTCCCCATTAAGAAACCTACAACACCTACAAATTCCCTTGCAGTCAGTTTTCCTGATGCCACTGTCAGAAGCAAACCTTTTGCAAAGGATTCTTGCCCCTTAACTCATTTTCTTCACCTCACTGTCCCATTTGTCATGTAGGAACAGAAAAGACATTTATTATTTTTTCATATGTTTGCTAGTGTTAATACAGCTGAAGCAATTAAAGCAAATTTTGGAGAACAATAAATCTTTCTAATCTTATTAAAAAAGAGGAAAGACACAAATTACTGTTTTCTATATGACAATATATGAATGGTGTATATTAATTGCCTTATTCCTACTCCAGTCAAAAATTTCATGTGTTAGAAGAATTATTTACAATTCAAAACAAGTATAAATAATAAGTTTTAAACAACAACTTTTAGCAGCAAGCAAAGAGCAAGATATCCTCTGTTCAGTGTGACCACACAAACAGTTGCTGCGTGTGTTCAGCAGCAAGTAGAGCACTAGACTTATGGCTCAGTTCTGGACCCTGTTTTGATCTTGGTCACGTTAGGTTGAGCTTTCCGTTGTGATTCTGGATGGTACCCACACTTAATTAGCTGTCTTCTTGAACAATAAGATGGAAGTTGCAGGACTGCCTGATTACTTCAGTGACATTGCCATTTGATGGCCTGCACTTTCATGAAGCTGAACCTCATTAAATCAAAGGTCCTTTTCTATGTTACCTTGTTAGGTATCCACTCCCTTCCCTGAAGGCACTTTCATTTGATGTTACTTTTATTCCATTTTAATGCACTACGTTTGTCAGAGTAGTCCTGCCACCTGACATTTTTTTTGACAAAGTTCCATTTTATCATTTACAAATTCTTGGCATGTTAAAAACTCCAGTTGATTGAGCATCCCAAAGGGAAGGAAGCAGGTAAAAATGAAGAGGGTGAGAAGATGAGATATGGAAATCCTGACACTCATGTTTATTTCACAGATTAATTACTGCAAGTAATTTGATTTCCAAGGCTTTATGAGGTCAGCTGTATTTACTGCAATTTATTTAGAACATAACTGCCAGATTTTAAACAGGCACCAGCCCTGCCTAACATATTACTTCCAGCCTCATTTTTTTTTGTTTCACATGATAAATATTTTGATACAAAGTCTTGTAGTTTATTTTAAATTATTCTTTTACAGAAGCTATTCTTGCTTGTTTTATCTGACAGTCTTACCCAAACACATCTTAAGTGGCTGTCCAAATAATTAGGCTGAGAAGAATTATCACTCAGTTTTTAAGTATCACACAGTAGCAAAATTGTTGAGGTTGGAGGTACCTCAACAGATGAGCTAGCCCAACCTTCCTGCTCAAGGAGGGTCAGCTATAGTAGGTGCTGAGGTCTATGGCCTTTTGGGTCTTGAATATCTCCAAGGATGGAGACTCCACATTCTCTGGGCAACCTGTTGCAGTATTCAACAATTCTCACAGGAAGGAAAAAAAAAAAAAAAGGTCAAAAACAAACAAAAAACTAAGCAAGCAAACAAAGCCAAACAAAAAAACTCCACACCTTTTTCCTATGTTTGAATTAATTTTCTTGTGTTTTACCTTGTGCCTATTGCCTCTTTTCCTGCTCCTATCCCTTCACCACCTTTGTGGTCCTTTGCTGGACTTTCTCCAGTCTTTTGATGTCTCTCTTGTACTGGGGAGTCCAGTATAGGACCCAGCACTCCAGGCGAGTATAGTACCTCCCTCAATCTGCTGGCAGTTCTCTCCCTCATGCAACTCTCAATGCCCTTGGCCTTTCTTGCCACAAAAGCACATTACTGGCTCATAGTAAACTGGGTGTCCACCAGGACCAGGTCCTTTTCTGCCACACTGCTTTGCAGCTGGTCAACCTCCAGCGTCTCCTACTGCATGGGATTAATCTTGTCCAAATACAGGGCTTGCACCTGCTTTTATTGAACTTCATGGGGTTGCTGCTAGCCCCTTTCTGCAGCTTGTCCAGGCTCCTCTGAGTGGCAATATACCCTATCAACTACTCTCACACTTGTTGAGGGAGCATTCTGTCCCATCACCCAAGTCATTAATGGAGATGTTAAACAATATTGGCCCCAGCTGTGATCACTGGGCTACATCATTAGTAACTGGCCTCTACTTGAACCTTGTACTCTGGTGACAACCATTTAAGCCTGGCCATTCAGCCAGTTTTCAATGCACCTCACTGTCCCAAGATCTAGCCCACATTTCATTAGTTTGTTAGTGAGAATGTTACAGGAGATGGAGTTGAAAGCCTTGCTAAAGATAAGATGAACAACATCCACTGCTTTCGCCTCATCCACAATGACAGTCACCTCATTGTAAAAGTCTATGAGGTTGGTCAGGCATGATTTCCCCTTCATGAATCCCTGGTGACTACTCCAAATGACCTTGTTGTCCTTCATATGTTTGGAAATGTTTTTGAGGAAAATTCAGTCCATCACTTTCCATGGAATAAAGGTGAGGCTGACTGGCCTGTGTCTCCTGGGATCATCCTTCTTGCCCTTCAGGAAGACAAGAGTGGCAATTGCATTATTCCAGTACTCAGGAACTTCCCTCAGTTGCCACAGACTTCCAAAGCTGATCAAAATAGTTCTTGTAATTATATGGGTCAGCTCTCTCAGCCATTGTGGGTGCATTCCATCAAGTCCCAGGGGCTTATGTATCTCCAGTTTGTTTAAATGTTCCTTAACCAGATGGTCCTTGCCCTGAGATTCCCAAAGGCAGGTATTACCATTAAAGAACATTGTGAAGGCAGCAAAGAGCACCTTGGCTTTTTTGATGTCCTTTGTGATCAGATCCCCTGCCCCATTCAGCAGCAGTCCCATATTTTCTCTCAACTTCCTTCTACTGCTTATGTGTTTGTAGAAACCTTCTTTTTTTGCCCTTCCATGTGTCACCAGATTTAACTCCAGAAGGAATTTGGCTTTCTTAACCCCATACCTGCATGCTCATACAGTGTCTCTTTATTACTCCCAGGTCACTTATCCTCTGCTTCCACCTTTTCACAGAATCATAGAATCATAGAATGCCTTGGTTGGAAAGGACCTTAAGATCATTGAGCCCACCCATGCCTAACCACTATTAAACCATGTCCCTAAGCACCTCATCTACCTGTCTTTTAAATACCTCCTGGGATGGTGACTTGACCTGTACTGCAGTGCTCAAAACTGAACACAGCACTCGAGGTGCGGCCTCACCAGTGCTGAGTACAGGGGGTCAATCACTTCTCTAGCCCTGCTGGTTATACTATTCCTGATGCAGGCCAGGATGCTGTTGGCCTTCTTGGCCACCTGGACACACAGCTGGCTCTTGTTCAGGTGGCTGTCAACCAACTTCTCCAGGTCCTTTTCCATTAGGCAGCTTTCCAGCCACTCTTCCCCAAGCCTGTAGCGTTGCCTGGGGTTGCTGTGGCCCAAGTGCGAGACTCAGCACTTGGCCTTGTTGAAGCCTCAGCTCATTGATCCAGCCTGTCCAGGTCCCTCTGAAGAACCTTTCTACCCTCAAGTAGATCAACACTCTCACCTAACTTTGTGTGGTTTGCAAACTTACTCAGGGTGCATTCAATCCCCTCATCCACATCATCAATAAAGATACTAAACAAGAGTGGCCCCAACACTGAGACCTGGGGAACTCCACTTGTGACCGGCTGCCAACTGGATTTGACTCCATTCACCACCACTCTCTGGGCCTGACCATCTAGCCAGTGTTTGATCCAGGAGAGTGTACACCTGTCCAAGCCATGGCCAACCAGTTTTTTCATGAGAATGTTGTGGGGAACAGAATCAAAATTTTACTGAAGTCCAGGTAAATAACATCCACAATTCCTTTATGTCTGAGTTGTTAGAAGCTCCTTTTTCATCCATGAAGATCTCCTGTTTGTTGGAATAGACCTTTCTTGAGCTTGGAGGAGGCAATCCTTGAAAACCATTCCCCTTTCTTGGATGTCTCTCCAGGGATGTATCCCATGGGGTTCTTTAAAGCAGATTTCTGAAGAGTCTGAAGTAAGATTTCCAAAAGTCCAGGCTCTGGTCTTACTTTTTGCTCTGCTCTCTTCTTCCAGGATCCGGAACACCATCTCATGGACAGCATAGCCTGTCCCTGAGTTTTACATCCCTGACTAATCTTTCCTTGTTTATATGAGGTCCAACAGAGCATCTCCCCTTATTGAGTACTTGATCACCTGTGTCAGGAAGGTGCCATCAATGCCCTCCTAAAATGTCTTGGATTTCCTATGCACTGCTGTATTCTCCTTCCAGCATAAAGAATCACAGCATAGAATCATATATACTGCAGGTCTTCAAGTTTCTCACAAAACACAGGGCCTGTGAACATAAAGATTCTTCCAGTTGTGTGAAAAAGGCCTCATCTACTTCTTCTTCCTAGTCAGGTAGTTTGTAGCAGACACCCATGACAATGTCACCCATGTAATCTGCCAACTAGTCCTGACCCATCAGCTCATTGTTCATCCATAGGCATGCACCCCATTGCTGTCTCATGTAAAGGGTGATCTCATCTTGCTGTCCCACCCTGTTCTTCTGTTATAGACTGTATCCATCTACCATAGCACTCCATGTGAGCTATACCGTCATGTCTCCATGATTCTAAGAAGATCATAACTCTGTAACTGCACAGACCTCTAATTCCTCATGTGTGTTCACTTCAGAGAGGCAGCAATTCATGCTGATTTCCCAGAAAGGTCATGGGACCTTTTCCCGTACT
Source organism: Podiceps cristatus (assembly GCA_000699545.1). NCBI lineage: Eukaryota > Metazoa > Chordata > Aves > Podicipediformes > Podicipedidae > Podiceps > Podiceps cristatus. The sequence goes on from KL271161.1 coordinate 39,578, forward strand.
TCTGTTTGGCAGGTACTTCCTTATGTATGTGGATATGTTTGGGTGGGACTCCCTTCTGCCCTGTTTTGTTGATTACAACATTCCTTCTGTTTACATCACCCCACACCCCAACCTTGTCCACTACTTCATCATGTCACTGCTGGTCATCCTCCCCCATCATTCCTAATTCAAAGGGTTCCTTACCAGGTTGGCAAGCCAGCTGGCAAAGACAGAATCATAGAATCTTTTGGTTGAAAGGACCTTTATGATCATTGAGTCCAACTATGCCTAACCACTATTAAGCCACATCCCTAAGTGCCTCATCTACCCATCTTTTAAACACCTCCAGGGATTGGGACTCAACCACCTCCCTGGGCAGCTTGTTCCAGTGTCTCAGAACCCTTTCAGTAAAGAAATGTTTCCTAATATCCAACCTAAACCTCCCTCAGCATAACTTGAGGCCATTTACTCTTGTTCTCTCACCTGTTACGTGGAAGAAGAGCCCCACACTTACCTTTCTACAACCTCATTTCAGGTAGTTGTAGAGATCAATAATGTCTCCCCTCAGCCTCCTTTTGTTCAGACTGAACAAAATCAGTTCCCTCAGCTGTTCCTCAAAAGACTTGTTCTCAAGATGCTTTTTGTTCTGCTTGATTAGATGGATCTCATCTCTTAGAAGCAATCCTCGATCCTCAGAGAGGGTCTGCTGGTTGTAAAAAAAAAGCCAAAACCTTGTTGTCAATAAGGTTTGACAGCTGCAGAACCAATTTTTGCTCCATGAGTATATTTGTAATACAAATGCACAATAAACGCTAAAGACAAACTTTTGTTGAAGATTTTTGTTCTCTATATATGCAAGTCTCTGATGACAGCATAGCATTTGTTACTAGCCATTATTTTCCATGAGGTTTTGAGTCACATGAGAAGATGACTCCTGCTCCTAAATTCCCTGCATGTTGCACCAGATTGTGTTTCAAATTGCTTGCTTTCAGCTGCTAATCTGTGCCTTGGGGGAAAAAGTGTCTCTTCTGACATGGGAAATCAACATAGTGAAACTACAAATACCATCTCTTTACAATGTAATCGCAACTGAGAGAATAGCTTCATTTCAAGGCAATTTAAAGAACACCAAGAACTCTCCAGATTTAAGTAGCTCTGTATTTCAGAAGGGATACATGTTCACACAGAATATACTGCAGTGACTATAGCTATAGCACTGAAAAGAAACACAGAGCTGAACTGGCATTGGAGAACCATTACCACTGGTAGTGGTTCTAAATGCTTACTATCACTTCTAGTCCCCTTCCCAAAGATGTGTAGTCAGAAGACAAAATTGTATTACACCTTTGAGGTATTTTTATAATCACATCATCCAGACTAAATTATGAACACGATTTTATTCTATCCAGTCATACATATACTCAATATTACATTTAATAATTTAGGTGTTGGTCTAGAATTTGAAAAAGCATGGGGAAAGACTGAGAAAGGAAGACATACACCAAACAGGAAAGTCAGGCTTGCAAAGAAAAGTTATGATTCCATTTCAAATGAATACTTTGTAAAACTCAGAAAAATACACCTTTTTTCCTGCCAAGGTCTACAATAAATATCTTCTGGAGATTCTGCACAGCAATGGGACCCCATAAATCAAAAATATTTACTCTGTTCCAGGCCAACACTTCCAGTTGGTCCAATCAAAAATCACACTCATGTCAAAGGAAAGACACTCCTTTTCCTTTTCTTCCAATTTTAGCAAGCACTTTGAGAGCCCACAGAGGCCTTTTTAAAGAGCAGTTGTAAGGGGCTTCACAAAAGCAGATCTAGGAGAGTGAAGAAAAATATCTGCTGTCTCTCAGAAAAGATTTTCAGGATGGCACAAGCTCTTGTCTAAGCGAGTGCATGTGAAGTTAAGCCCTTCCTCAAAGGGCTGTGTCCCTCATAGGGCAACTCTGGCTCCAGGGGCAGCCCGACTACTCAGCACACACAGAAGCAGGATAGATGAGCTGCAATATACCTGGAATGTCTCTACCACTTCCCATGCCCACACTAGGCCTGGAGTCTCTTGAGCATGGAAAGTAACTATTGATGTCTAAACCCAATGCTGTCTTTGGCCTTGAATCCACATGCAGAAAGAAGCAGAGCAAGGTCAGATGGGGTTGTCTTCTGAAGCCCTGGGGATCTGCTCATTTTCAGAATTTCTAAGGAAGGAGGGAGGCAGCAGATTAAGCACATTGCCCCTGTGGCACTCCATCACAGAGCAGGGATGCTTTTCAGCCCTTAACGGAAAAGCAGAAAGAAAGAAAAAAAACCTTGAGCTTGAATGAGAAGATGAGGGCAACGAAAGCAGCTGCCAGAATGGAGCCCAAAGGCAGAAGGTCTGCTAGTGACAGACGGTAGTGACCAAAACACTGCCGGAAGGAGAGAGCATATGCAATATTTTTTTGAGGCTTAACAGTTCCTGTATCTGCTCCTAACAAACTGCTTATAAACCAAGGTTCCCTTGGCTATGCTTTTAACGATACTTTCCTATCTACAAAGTTTCAGTAGTATACGAAGTGTCTGGTAAATGGAAATCCTCCATAGTTAAAGCTCTCAAACACTATCTTATGCCTAGTAAAGCTTTAAGTCCAGAAAGAATGGAAGAAAAATCATTGGTGCCATGATCATCTGTAGCAGTGAAATGGAAATGTCCTAAGCTCCAATTCTCCAGCAAGGGGTTGGTTGATTACTAGATGGAATGATGTGAATGCTGCTTCTTTTCCCTGGCCGAAGTAAAGCACACCCCTACCATGATTAAAAAAAAAAAAAAAAAAGGTTTTTCTTGGTCAATTCATAACAAATTAAATGTTATTTGTGGTTTAACTCTTAATTTTCTTGTTCCATAGATCTCTGATGAGGCTGGAGACAGCCATATGGGGCAGCACAGATTCTACTGAATCCTTCCTTCCAGTTCTTAACCTACAGTGGTAGAGTTGTAACATAAAGACCTACCATAATTGATAGGTAAGATCATTCCAGTATGATTGCGTGTCTGTTTCACTATTTTAACTCATTTAAAAAGGATCAATTTCAAAAAAAAGGAAATTTCTTATGCAATGCTCATCCTTCTCCTGAGACCAAGCATTTGAAGTGCCAGCAAGTCATGCCTAACATGCATACCATTTTCTGTTTTAGTTTTATCCCAACTTCTTGCTTTTCTAATCTATCTTTCAATTATCTCCTTTCCTGTGAGGAGTCTCAAACCAACATCACTAAGAAGAATAATAAAAAGTAATTGGTGACTTGATAGAGTTTGAGAAAATAATAGTGCTACCATAGGAAATAATGATGGTATTTTTTCTTTAATTTATTTCTTCTCTTCCAGTGTACCTTGGAGATAGACTTACAGGTCCCACTCCAGAAAAGCTGTATCTAAGCAGTGGACATGGCAACCATTTAAAGCACGCAAAACTCAACAGGAGTTCTCAGTGGGATTTCAGAATAGCTTTGTAATTCAAATGACAGGTATATTTCACATTGGCAGAATGTAATTTCACTGTCTGGAATTTGGCCAAGATATTAGGGTCATGCTCTTATTCTTACAAAAAAAGTCTTGGGATTTTTAATCATCTCAAGCAGTTGGGAGCTTGGGTTTATTCCTGAATTAAATTTAAACACCTCCCTCAGGACCCTGAGACAATGGTGAAGCACCTGTTCAGTAAAGGTTCAGGTGAACAAGCATGTCAGCTGATTGTAACACTACTTTCACTTGCTGAATTTTCATGCATGATGCCATTTCTTAGACAAGTCATTACCAAGTGTGACCATGGTCTGTATATGAGATCTGATGACATAGCCCATCATATCTGCAAGTAGAGGAAGTACATAGTGGTGATGATTTCTCTGCCTTCAACACCTAAATAAACCTTTCTTTTAGACTGAGAAAATTTTATTAGCAAGAGTCTCAAAAAAAAAAAAAAAAAAAAAAAAAAAGCTCTTGTCTTCCAATTTGGCTAATCAGTACTAGCATAAACAAAGTACCAGTGCAGTCAGGCACAGCAGAACAAAGAAAGCACATGGCAGTTTAATGCTGACAAATAGCACTGCATATTTTAGGGCACAGTATAAAAAAGAAGAAAAATTTGTCAAATGGAGATCTTCAGCATGCTGAATAAGACCCCTTTTTTCAGTAATATGAGGAAAGATCCCCAAGCCCTCAGCACAAAGTGTAGCTATACAATGAAGGAAAACAGAAGGGTGGGATGTACAGTTGGAGGAATACATTATCAATCAAAGCAAGGGCAAATCCAGGACACCTTCTAGGGAAAGGCAAGTACAGAGAAAACTCCTTTCTCAAGCTTCCCACCTCCATCACTCTTGAAAACCTTTATTAAAACTTTCATTTTTTGGCCAGTCCATTCTTTCTGGCAAGATTGGAGGTCAGCCAATAGCTAATACCTAGTTTCATCTCTGCTGCTAACCATAGAGAGAAGTCCAGATTTTGTGGGGTCCATTGCTCAGCCTGCATAATACTGGGGGAAGCATGGAGAATATTTTAATCAGTTTTAAAAACACATTAAACTAAACCTGTTTCAAAATTAGCCTAGTTCCATGCCCTGCAGAAAAGTCTGAGGAAGAGGACTGGCGAAGTGGAAAGAAAAGTGACTGCACATACTTCTTAACTATATAGCTACATCACTGATTTAAGAGGCAGTCTGACTTCATCTGCAGTGTGGGGCAGGAAACTCTTTGTTTCATTATAACTTGAAGGAAATAAGAATGCATAGTAAGGGAGAATCATTGAACACATTTTTCTCAGGAGTCAGGAGGTAGGAACTTCACTGAGTAAAGATGGGCAGGAGGGAATCAAACTGGCTTAGTGTGAATATTTTGCCTGATCTATCAAAAGGAGCACCTCCTTATTAGTACATGTTAGATTTGTTAAGATGGGCACTTATGTATTCAGATCCCTGTCATCCCCTTAGCCTCCTAAAAGCAAGGAGGGCAAGGAGATGTATTAATGAAGTTTGACTGTAAAGTGCAACAGAGAGTAAATATATGGATACTGATAAACTGAGTCCATTAAGAAAGTCCCACAAGGGAAGGAAAATGGTTGAACTGAGGAAAAGGGAAGAGGAACAGTGGGGAAAAGAATATCTCTTACAGCTAATTTAGATCCATAACCTAAGTCTTGAGCATCTAACACACTGCAACCACTCAACATGCAGTTTGCTTCAGGTTCAGAGACTACTCTGCAAGCATAGAGTTAATAGGAGCCCAGTAGATGACAAGTCATACAGTTTAAGGGCCAACAGAGCCTTACTACAGTGACCTTGCACTGTAATGGGTATCAAAAACATTTACACAGCGATCTACACTGTGTATATAACTTTTCATTTTACATGTGCACTCAGGACTATCAAAGGTGGAAAAATGCAGCACTAGTTCCAGAAATTTTTTTCCAAACTTTTTTTTTTTTTTTTCCCCTGGGAAAAACAAGCAAAAAACTGCAGCAGAACGACACAAAAAACCTCTACCCACTGGCTAAAAGGGCACTAGTAGGAAGCTGACCCAGCTGTGAGCCACTGCATATATCCTGTTATGCCAATGATAGAATAATAGAATCATATGGGTTGGAAGGGACCTTTAAAGATCACCTAGCCCTCCTCCCTGCCCTCCTTATGTCTAAAGTAAGTCTAATCTTTCAGTTTAAAGCTGTTGCCCTTTGTCCTGTTACTACAGGCCCTAGTCCTTCTCCTTCTCACAAATCCCCTTTAAGTCTTGAAAGGCCATAATTAGGTCTACTCAGTGCCTTCTTTTCTCCAGTCTAAACAACTCCAGAGCTTTTCTCAGCCTTTCTTCATAGGAGGGACATTCTAGAGCTCTGATCATTTTTGTGGCTCTCCTCTGGACCAGCTCTAGAAAGTCCATGACTGTCTTGTATTGGAGATCCCAGATCTGGATGCAATACTCTAGGTGGTGTCTCATGAGTGGAGTAGAGGGGGAGCATCGCCTCTCTTAGAGTGTGGCTTTTTTTGTACAGCCAGGATACGATTGGCTTTCTGGGCTGCATGCACACAGTGCTAACTCATATCCAATTTTTTGTCCACTAGTATGCCCAAGTCCTTCTCTGCAAGGCTGTTGTCAATCCATTCATCTCCCAGCCTGCATTGATACTTGGAATTGCTCTGACCTAGGTGCAGGACCCTGCACCTGGTCTTGTTGAACTTGATGGAGTTCACATGGGCCCACTCCACAAGCCTGTCAGGTCCTTCTGCATGGCATCCCTTCACTTAAGCATATCAAGAACACTGCTCAGCTTGATGTAATCCACAAACTTGTGAGTGCACTCGGTCCCACTATCTATGTTGTTAATGAAGGTATTAAACAGTACCAGTCCCAGTGCAGACCCTTGAGGGACACCACTTGTTAGTGGTTTCCACTTGGACATCAAGTCACTGACTAAATTTTTGGATGTGGCAATCCAGCCAATTCCTTATCCATCTAATAGTCCATCCATCAAACCCATCTCTTTCCAATTAAAAGGCGAGAGTGTTTTGGAGGACCGTGTCAAAGACCCTGCAGAGCTCTGGGTAGATGACATCAGTTGCCCTTCCCTTTGCCACTGATGCTGTCAGTTCCACTGTTTGTGAAGGCCTCTAGATTAGTCAGGCACAAGTTGCCCGTGTTGAAGCCACTTTGGCTGTCTCTAATCACCACCCTATCTGCCATGTGCTTCAATATAGTTTCTAGGAGGATCTGTTCCATGATCTTCATAGGGAGAGGGGAGGCTGACTGATCAGTAATTCCTGGGGTCCTTCCTTTTACTTTTTTTTTAAAAAAAAATGGGTGTGAAATCCCCTTTTCTTCAGTCACTGGGGACTTCATCAGACTAACATAACTTCTCAAATATGTTGGAGAGTGGCTTAGCGACTATGACTATTCCAACCAACAAAATAAACCATCCAGACTATGTATGTTCCAGGCCTGGCAGTCCTGGAATTAACTTCAGACAAGCAATTAATGAGTTCCAAATAGTAGTACTGACAATTTTTATATCTTCTGTTGCTACCATCATCTTCTTGACAGTCACATCAATCAGTGAAGGTAGAAAGATTAAGATTTCTGGCTTACCTGAAATACCTTAGGTGAACAACCTCTGTTCCAATCAGGGCAAACCTCCCGTCTCCTTTTAGGAAGCCCATGGGTAAAGTGTTGCAGTCCTAGTCTGGGCCCTGGAGTGCTTGCAGAAGGGATTGTGCTCATGTTCAGGCAGGCCTCAGGGGCCTGCAGTGGACTGAGGATTTGTTTCCACTTCCTGTGCTGCAGTAGACAGAGCCACCATAGTGGCTTCCTTGGAGGATACATGGCTCTTCTGCCGGC
>JMFS01065599.1:0-14432 GCA_000699545.1 Podiceps cristatus
GCTTCTGGATCTGAAAGAAGAGAGGAAAATAATGTTGGGGTTTTTTTCTGTATTTTTCAACACATCTTACCATGCAATGAAAATTCAAGATACATTCCATGTTCCCCACTCATTTGAAGTAGAATGTACTTCTAATTCAGGAAGATTTGATCCTGTACTTTTGGAGAGCATTTATCTTATCTAAATCTGAAGACTTTAGATTTGCTGTGAAAGCTGAATAATTCATCTATTTCATGGGCCATTGAAAACCAATTAGTTGATTATTCAGATTCTTTTGGAATACCTTGCACTTCTCCAATTATTTTTTTTTCTAATAATTCACTCAATAAAAAGATGTAAATACTTAGTTATCCTCATGAAATAGGCCTGTATAGGCCTGTGGCATTATTTAATCATTTGAAAGGAAAAACTTAAAAAGGTTGCTATAAAGATTCCTTTTTTTTTTTTTTTTTTTTTTTTAACCAAATGAGATTCTATATATTTTGAAATGTGCGAAAACATAAAATATTATGCATGAAAGAGTTGTTTGGTAAGAAGAAAATCATACTGGAGAAGATGCAAAGAGAAACTATGTCATTAACAGATGATTTTTCCCCTGAATATCACCATCAATGCAATCTGTTGTTTTTTAGAAAAAACATGTACAGATGGAAGAAGTCACATGGAACATCTATTTTCTAAGCACCCACTCAAAAAAATAACAAGGCTGTATTATTAAAAAAAAAGTCTCAGGAATTCCAAAATAGTAGTGAAGGTGAAAAAAGGGCTAATGAGGAAGAAAAACCTACATGAAAATCCGAGGATATAAAACTATTCCCAAGAAAATCTCATAATATTCTCTGCATTTTATTGGATATCAAAGCACTACTGTCTGGTACCACCTAACTGTAATACTGCAACAACAGCAGAATGAAATCAAGGATAACTTTCTAAAGTTGTAGATGTCATGCCTTGAGATCACCTCCACAGCATCACAGGGCATGGGGATGGGGCTTGTGTTTCATTTGGGTCTAAATTCAACTCTTCTTCTTTATCTCCACTTGATCCCCAAATAACTTCATCTCCTATTTCCTGATCCCAGATCTCACTCAGGACTGTCTTTAAGGCTTCTGGGTTCTGTTTCCCTTTGTGGTTTCGCCTCTCAATATGCTTAGTCCTTTGTGGAGTCATCATCACTGCCATCTCCATTAACCCTGGTGACTGGTGAGCATCCCTCGTGGCAGTACTCTCAGTAGTAAATAGATTTTCCTCTGTTTGTAACTACCTAAACTCCTTCAACCCCTGAAGATCAGCCTTGTGCCCTTCTTGAGGTTCAGTCATTAATAGCCAACACAAATAGATACACTGATCACCTGTCTTTCTCATACTACTCCTCTCTGATTTTGGAAGACATCTTCCACAGTAATACATATCGAACCTATCTGATCTTCATTCCAAGGAAGAGGACTATGGATGTGCACAACCAATTCTTTCTATGGTCTGGACCAGCTGGGTACCACAAAGATATTTTGGAACTCAGGGGCATCTGCCTCCTTCCTGTCCCCACCATCCTTCTGGTCAAGCACAAGAAATCCTTAAAGCCACACAACCCCTTTTTTCCTAAACTACTGACCCAGAAACAGCTACAAATTTAAAAACACACCTCTATAATTAATCACAAGAAGTTCTAATCACATACAGACACACACACAAAGGCAGGTGTGCAGCACCCTCCCCAGCCTGTGTAGAACCCACCACCGTCCCCCCAGGAGGTTCCCCCATTCTCTCTGTCGGAGAGGTGGCTGCTCCAGTGTCATGTGAGCCCCCACCACTCACGACTACCCACTGACCTGCACAGGGGGGAACATCCCGCAAGGCACCACACAGCCTGGAGGGATCTGCACAGGGGGCAGCATGTGGGATGCTCTGTCTGTGGACTTCCCACAGCGTCAAACCGGGGCTGCTGCCCTCTTCCCACTCCAGTGTCTGTCTTCCTGTTACAAATTTTCATGCCTTTAGTATTTTTTTTTGTAAGATGATTCCTTTGTTTAAAAAGTCTTTTTGTATTTTCCTGATTACTGTTTAATGGAAAATGATTATCATCTTCCTGTCTAGCACTTTTCTGTCAGCTTGAGGAAAACATCCTCCCAGATATCTTTGGGTATTTCATTCACACACTAGTTGCATTTACATTCGTATTTAGCAGCTGTTGTTGTCCAGGCCATTTTACAAAGGCTGGGCTCTGCAAACATCTCACACAAGAGAAATCTGGTTCAAAATTAGGGATGGCATTTGAGAAGTAGTATAAAAAAAATTCAATGAGACAATTTTATGGAAGGAAAAAATTTTGGTTTTTTTTAAATCTCCAACTTAATTTTACCTCTTCATGTTCTCACACCCACATATGGGAAACATCAAGATATGTGTATGAAAGTGATCTGGTCAGGATCAAAACAGCATGATGTGTGCACTCTCTTGTTTGTGTGCAAAACACAAGGAAGCAATCTACCTGTTAAGATCTCACTACATCTCTGGAGTTCTTCTTCATTGGTGACAACAAACTGATTTTCAACTTCCCCTTCAATCTTGTTTGAGAGGATGCTGCTTTGGATCATTCACATTATTATTTTGTTTCACTTTTCCAAGGTTTCATGCAAAATTCCTGAGCTTCATAATTCTTAATTGCCTTATAGATTCATAGAATCACAGAATGGTTTGAGTCAGAAGGGACCTTTAAAGATCATCTATTTCAACACCCATGCCGTAGCTGATTCTGGCTTTTTTACCACTTCAGTCCCATTCTTGATACCTCATTTTTATGTCAGTTTTCTCCTCACCTTCATTTAAATAAAATCACACATATGATACTAACATAAATCTTCTGGTCTTTCTTTTGTTGTTTCTTCTGGTGCTTCACTATAAACAGTCACACTTCTACATACACACAGTAATTTTTAGGCAATTCATAGCAATCTTTATATTTGTTTTATAAATATCTACAGAGGGATATTCTGGGAGACCTCAGCCTGCACTGGGCACCTTTTTGCAGGTAGCTAACTCACAGAATCACAGTCACAGAACAAGTGAGGTGGGAAGGGAGCTCTGGAGCACGTGATGTCCAACCCCCTTTCTCACACAAGGCTACCTAGTCTACTACACAGGAGAATGTCCATATGGCTTTTTAATATCTCCAAGGAGGAAGATGCCACAGCCTTTCTGGGCAGCCTGTTCCAGCCCTCCATCACCCTCACAGGAAAAAAAAAAAAAAAAAAAAAAAATTCTGATGTTCAGAAGGGACTTCCGGTGTTTCAGTTTGTGTCCATTGCTTCTTGCCCTGTCACTTGGCACCACTGAAAAAAGCCTGGCTCTGTCTTATTTGCACCCTCTATAAATTGATAAGAACCCCTTGAAGTTTCCTTACTGCAAGCTGAACAGTTCCAGCTTTCTCAGCCTTTTCTTATAGAAGAGATGCTCCCATCCTTTTAAAGCCATTGATAAAGAATCAAGCCATTGCAATCAATGAATCATGAAGTATTCGGAAAATAGGAAATAAAGGGTTTAGACTGGAAGATTAAAAGGTTAGGAAATAATGTTGCTACATGGAATTATTAATTAATTTGTTCTATCCAATTTATTAATATACAGTAATAATGTAATTTTGTCACACCTTCTTAACAAGAACATGTTAGATAGTTTTCTCAGTCTATCACAACAATTTAATTAAAACCATTGGCTAGAGTTAAAATAATTTGCTGTACAAATTCACGTAGAATTTTAGCCAAAAATGTAGCTAAATATTAGAATATAGATCATGAAAAATATGCTGGTTTCTTTGTCACTGAATCATTACTGAATATTAAATACATGACATTTTTTAAAAAAAGTATATACCTTAGTTCAAGCACAGCTCTATATGTATTATAAAGACATACTAAAGTAATTGCACATTCTGATCATAAAATCCAAGGGGACACATCCAAGGGGTGAAACAGGTGATGTTTATATGATATGTCTCCACGTCTCAGCAGGAGCAAAGAAAAAAGACTAATATCTTTGAAGTATTTGTAGGAATCAGCTCCCCTGTTTCTTGTTCATACCAGACCCAAATGCCTCCTCCCTAGCCCAGTTACATTATTTGTATCTTTATGATATCCTTTTTTACCTATTCTAAGACTCCTCATCTGCTTCTTCTTTGCCATCTATGCCTTATCTTGGAAAGGAATCAGGAGCCCTTGACTTAAAAGAAAGTAAAGATATATTTGGCTTTTCTTTTTATGGCCACATTCCCACTTGTGAAGTTCCAGGGGAATTTTAATTAAAACTGTTGCATTTCTATGAAATCTTTCAACCCAACCAGTATGAACTATCTGACAAAGCAAAAATACCTTCTAGCAGAGAACTTCTCACCAGAAGATAATAGTCAGCATGTTGGGGCAAGGTTTTATTTCTCACAGAAGGACTCAGGAAGGAACTATATCTTCTCTTACACTCTGATATTCAGGTGACTCCAGATCTTGATTTGCAGGATCGGTAGCACCACAGATAAGGGACATTACTTTATGCAGTTTTTCCATTCCCTCAATGTAGTGACATGAAATTCAGCAAAGAAGTACGGAAGGTCTGTGGCAAATGAAAACAGAAAAATCTGGCTAGATGATATGCTTCCAAAAATGTCTCAGCAGAGACTCACTGAACTGCAACAAAAAATGTCCCGAGGCTCTGCCTCATTGAACATAGTCTAGTCTAGGATTACAAGAACTCTTTCTGTACTAATCATTAAGAGATGAAGGGTCTCTGCAGGAGCCAGGTCACTAATATAAACTAAGACTAGGAGTGAGAGACTCAAAGAGGCACTAAGGTATTTAATTTAGAAGAACGGAGTTCAAAAAGAAGGTCAGATCTGGCAAAGGTGATAGGACTGAACAGCCACAGAAAAGAAGCAGAGGGTGAGGTCATGGAGACACTCCAGAGAAGTCTGAGAGGTAGCTTTCTGCTTGGATATCCTCTGTATCAATGCTGGCAGAAGGTTTTTGCATCCAAAATCAGGACTATTGTTCTTTTGCACTGTTTGGTTTTTGGTTTTTTGGTTTTTTTTTTTTGTTTTTGTTTGGGGTTTTTTTTTGGGGGGGGCTGGGGGGGTGGGGGTGGTTTTTTTGTTGTGGTTTTTTTTTTGTTTTTTTTTTTTTTTTTTTTAAGAATAGCATTGCATTCTTATTTGAAGTCATCAAATTATGGCTTTTTCCGTTATATCTGCACAAAGTGGACATTACAACAAGCTTTATGAATTCTAAGATCTTCAGCTTTGTGAATTGTTTACTTTTTTGTACTTCTTGTTTTTCTACTTTTGCTGTATTTATACTGTTTCATATAATTAATTAATTTGATCCTGTTAGTGAGATCCTAAATAATTTCATGAAGAACTTGTATCCCAAATTCATCTTAAACTGAGCTAACATCCTTCTTCCAAATCTATTTTAAGCTAAGCTATATCACTTGTTGTTCTAATTAAGCTTTTATCCACAGCTATTTTGAGGTCTTATTTCAAGAGCTGCTACACAGGGATTAGTATTGTCTTTCATCAGTCTGAGCTAGAAACTAATGTTTAATTTATTTTAACTGTGCAAATACCAGACTTAAATATACCTTTCACTTTCACTTGTGACATTTCTCATCTATTTATTTTAAAGATTTCTGACATACCAGCAATAATCTAAAAAACCAGTTTTTTGCTTCAAAGCTACTTGAATTTTCTGGTTCGTACTTCATGGCTACACATGGCACTACTGTCACTTAGAGAAAACAGTAAAATAGAAACTCTAGGGATCAGTTATCTAATAAAAACCCCTAAAAACCACCACCACAAAACCCCCCTGTGACTGTACTCTTTCCAGTCTATAATTATTCATTCTGCATTGAAAAACTCCGTTTCCCTGTTTAATAGACTGACCGTTGAGCTTTAAGTATTTTGATTTTGAGAGTATTAACAGAAAGATTTTTCTGTTCATGAATGCTGTCAAACATGTAGAGTACAAAAGATGTCTACATACTTCACATGGAGTAGAAAAAGTTCACAAAACGGTTGAGTTCTGAGGTTTTTAGGTGGCTGTTTGTGCGAGGGTTTTTTGTTCTTGCTCTAGATTTCTACAGGGTTCGAACTCTGAAAAATACATCTGCCTGTTGTTTTATTTTTTTATTAGTAATCATCATAAACATTTGTCAGAATAATTGTATATACTTTTTCCATAATGAGGGTATGTCCATATAAAAAAATAATCCTTGGATACAAAGATAAACATACTTATTTAAATTGGTTTTACATTTTTAGCACCTGAAATGCCTTTTTGAAGAATGGGACAGTTAAATTGGAGGAGGAATGAGCTGAGATCTTAAAGGTAAAATGTGAATATGTATCAGGGAATTATGCAATACTAGGAAGACATCCAAATATTAATGTTTCATATACCATTATAATAAGAGAATACCAAAATAAAAGCAAACACCAATGAAATAAACAAGCAATGTCCCAGTTTTGCCACTATTACCCCTTGCTGTTGAAAACCTGTGAGACTATGGGAGCAGTGTGAATAAAAATGGTTACTACTACTAGAATGCCTAGCAAATTATGATATCTTGTTAGAAAATCTATTTCTGATACATAATGAATGATACATCAGTAAGATATCGGTAACTAGTTTTACCAGATATAATCTGGTCACTAAGGATACATCTTGTCAGAGAAGTGCAATTTGGAATAGAACTAAGTGGTGTTAAAGATATCACATACTCCAGTAAAAGAATTATACAGTCAAATTTGTATTCATAAAAGTCAAACTGTAAGAGAATACAAAGTATTATTATATGGGATTCTTTGACAGGAAGTGAAAATTTTGTGACAAAATTGACTATATGGGTAGAACTTTTTTCTGAGCAGGGACCAAAGCAAACTGCAAACAATTAAGTTTATAACAACAAAGGTTAAAAAAGACTTGAGCAGTTCTACTTACACTGTCTTAAATCAAAAAAAATATCCAATACATTTGAGAAGGCAGCACACTTTAAAATGGGGAAAGGGCATACTTTTTTTTATTCCAAAACCAGCTTGTAGAACTCTGCTTGCTCTTAGGTTCAGGCAGTAACTTGGGATAAATCAAAAAGGAATCAGACCTCCATCGCCTTCTAGACATGAAGGATCAGATAGCCATCAGCTTTCTATGCAGAAGAGTTTTTTTCTCAGGAAGAAGGAAGTTGAGGGAGGGTTGTTTTGTTTCTTTGTGTGTGTGTGTGTGTGTGTATGTGTGTGGTTGGTGTGGGTTGTTGGGCTGTTTTGTTTTTGGTTTTGTTTTTTCACAGAAGACACCTAACCATGATAATTTAAGACAGTTAAGACATGCCTGTACCATACTTTGGAGCAGTTTGGAAGAACAGGCAAGCTATATCCATCCCAAATTCTCGCAACCATATATTTTACTGCAAAGTAATACATATTTGAGATCCCAAAAGATGTATAGGCTGAGCTCAAAATCTTGTTTATGGGCAAAGAAACACACACTGTACTTATGTAAAGCCAAGAAATTATTGTTACTATAATCAAAATAGTCTAATTCAAGAACCATTATTAGTCTATATCTAATTGTTATTAAAAAAACAACCAAACAAACAAAAAGACAAAAATTGTAGTTAAAATTGTTATACATACATTTACTTTCTACCTCTTTTCCTGATGTTATGTTCTTGGTTTTTGTGCTCCTCTGGGTCCTATGGTTGCTGTTTTCATTCAGCAGATGATGGTGGGTGTTGCAGTGAAAGTACTCCCAAAATACAAGGCAAGACAGAAAAGGAGACAGAACTACAGGTTACTGAACCCCCTGTACAGTGTCACACAGGGGATGGGGAGGAGAAATCTTATGAAACTCAGGACATATCATAGTAATAGTGAATGAAAGTTTAAACATAACTGTTACTGTCAGGACTTCATCTGTTAATATAATTCTGTGCACAAGTCCTGGCAGACATTAAAGAAAATAAAATTCAAAATTGAATAAGCACAAAGAATAGTTACTGGAACAAATGTCAAATGAAGAAGCTTTCATAGGAGAAATCATAGCTTATGAACTTGACTTATAGAGACAGGTTAATAGAGAGACAATAAGCTTCCATGGCAGAATATTTTGATTTGCCACACGACTGGAAAAAACTCTCACATATTCAAGATAACTGTGTTAGAGAATTACTATTTTTTTTTTTGTTTGTTTTCTTTGTTTTGGTTTTTTTTTTTTTTTTTTTTTTTTTTTTTTTCCTGTCCCAGATAAAGTCATTCCCCTTCTTGCAATGAGGTGAAAAATACTCTGCCTTTGAAACAAAATTATAGGTCTTGGCAGTCTGTTGATCATTAGAAAATGATGCCATTGAGAGATGGCCTTTGAGAGTTATGAAAGGGATTTCCAACTAGCCACGGCAAACCAGCATTGTTGCAGGATCTTTGTGATTCCTAGCTGTACTGTCCCCTCAAAGTCTCATTAACATAACTAAAACTAGAATTTAATCAGTTCTTCTCAAGTTGTTTCAAAGAGGTTTATTATGTGCTTTTCCCCTTGGAGCCCTAATTCATCCATTCAATTCATCAGAGCTGCAGCACTGAGAGAGAGCACAATTACATACCACCACAAATTGCTTAAGTACTTCTAGAAAAGAGGATGCCCTTTCAATCTGTTTGAAATAACATGGATTGATTAGTGTCTCAGATAAATTCTTAAATATTTACAATTATTTTTGTTCTGTTATGTTGCTAAAATGTAAACGATGAGTTTATTAAGGGATGCAATAGTTTTCTTGCAGACGTTAATAACAATCAGCTAAAGTGTCTTGCTCTACTGCTGTTCTTTTTCTGGTTCATAGCTGCACAAAGTTGAAGCAACATATCGTGCACTCATAATTAAACAGCCTTATGCCAATTGCTTCTATTAAATAATAGCTTTCTTCTTAGAAGAATGCTTTCTCATCATTAAGGACTGTTGCTCTTTCGACAAATGTAAGTCACCTTCCTTGATATCAGTAGGATTTTATCTACAGAGATCAATTCATTCACCTATATGAAGGATTGTGCTTTACTTCTGTGCTTAAAGCTGTCCTCAGGTCCCTCTCAAGTGACGCCCAGCCATTTAACTACCTGTACAGTAGGAATAGGTGTATCATTAAATATAACAGGAACAGACTCAAAATATTGGGTCCCAAGCTGACCATGATGTTCAATTGTTAGGGCACTCTCCAGCTTTGATGTGAAACATAGTTTCTCCAAAACATGTCTGGTGTCGGCAGTACAAGCTCAATGGAATGTCAGTGTGAATCCGAGAGAGCCACTTGGCCTCAGAGCTGGGCATCCTTTAGCCCTTTTATTTAGTAACATGAATATATATAGTGGGTCTTGTAGATGTGCTTGAGTCCCAATAGATAGGCTAAACATTTACTGTTTTGTTGATATAGAAGTTGTGGGGTTTTTTTGTTTTTTTTGTTTTTTTTTTTTTTGTCTATGGACCATATGATTATGGTATTTATATGCACTGAATGTTGTATGTATTAATAAGTTTCAGGGTTCGTTTTTTCCCTCTTAGCACACATAATCCATCGAAATATTATTAATAAGTAATTATAAGTAACTAGTCATTATTAATTAATAAGTAATTACAGGTAATGGGAAAAAAGATGCAGAACCTGAAGGAGAAAAAAAAAAAAGAGAGAAAGAAAAAGAGAGAGGAAGGAAAGAAGGAAAAAAGATTTTTTTAGACGTGTTTAACCTGTGATGCCACTTAGTATGGAGAAAGTGATCAAAACTTTTAGCAAATAGATGCTCAAGTATTCCCTCATTAGATGTACAAAACAATACATGAGACTTTGCTTTGTCTACTGGCTTTAAATAAAGTGCGAGAGGTGCTTCTTTATGCCAGTTGGCTAGCTATCAGCCATCATACTCCCACTGCAAATAACTCAAATGCGAGACACTACACAGTCCTATGGACTGGCCAAAAGAACAGATTTATATGGCTTATTTCTGTTTTTTCCATGTTTATTGGGTATCGGATAAGGAAAATATATTGTATCTCTCTTTCTTCCCAACTCAGAGGAAGGACTATACTCCTTTGCTACAATACTTTTCATGGAGTTTTATTTTTCTTTAATGTATTTACTCCCATCTTCATTTAGTAACAAATGCGTTACACTTTTTACTGATTTTAGATCCATAGTGCTTTCCTTTTTTTGACAGAGGATTGTTAAATTACATTTCACAAGTAATAAATCCATTAAGATTCCTTTAGAAAGTTGTGGGGGTTTTTGGTTTGGTTTGGTTTGGTTTTTCACCTCTGTTTCTCTGCTTATGTCTAGGCATGTTACAAATCTGTTACTCAGTTTAATCTTTCATTTCTCTTCTGATGGTTCTTGCAAAATAATTTGCGTAATATTTTAATTAATTGTTTCAAGAATGTATGTTTAAAATGTGTCAAAAGTTTGATTAAAATTATCAAATATTTCTTGCATTATTTTAAATGTTTAGGTTTTCCTTTCATTTATTTCCTTTTTAGTGTCTTTACTATGTCCTTTTTGTATAGGGTGACTTGGAAGAGACTTTGCGGGTTTTTTCGTTGTTACTGTTGTCTTGTTTTGTTTTGTTTTTATAGTTTCACAGAAATACTAGGGACAAGGGCTGTAACTCCAGGTAAATACCACAGACACCTCTGTATATGTTTTACTATCTGGTTTCTGGGTATGCATGGAATTTGTGCATGCAACTAGGAAGATTATAAAGTGCCCATCAACCAACACCTGAATCTAGGCAATCACTACCACAAGGGCTCTAGGATATAAAATAGCATGTTTTCAATTTAGATTAGCTTATGCATGCCCTTTAAAGAAATTTTCAGTTGTATTTGATTGCTGCAGACTATTTTCTAATGTTCCGTTTCTCAAAAGCAGGAAGGTTCATCAAGTTCTTATTATGAAAATAGCTTCCTTCTGCATGCTATTTAATGATCAGACCTATATGAAGCTCTCAAGCTAAACTCTTATCTCAGAAATGCATTAGAACTTTTGGTAATGAAAGCATTAGAATTCACTGTCAGTGTTCCTTCCCCCTTCATGGCCACTTTTTATTCATAAGCTGTATTTTGGATATAATATATTTATTTTGGTTTTAAAACAGATTTTTAATTAAGAAACCAGATAGATCTGATAATTATAAGAAGCATATTGTATGTTTGTACTTGTATGTTTGTACTCTAGACAAAGGAGATGCCTTAACAAAAAAATTAAAAGAAAACAGATTTCAGCGGAAGACTGAGAAAAAACTTTTCTGTTGCACTGGCCTGTCAAGTAATATTTGCACTTTGTACAATTAATCGTAGCTCAGAAACAGACTTCAGGGTTTAATAGTGCCTTCACTTGTAGTCTTTGATAAAGCTGGAAATCAAAAACCTAATGCTAATCATTTAAGGTTTTGTTCGGGTTTTTTTATTGTTTCTTTTCTCAGATGAATTCTGTTTAATATCCATCTGAATAAGCCTGACTGACATGGTTTTACTTATACTTCTAAAATTACACTGGACTAAAGTGGACAAGCAATATAAGTGGTTAGAATAAATAATGCACACCTCACACATTATATTGCTGTAAGCAAACAATTTAGGTGATAACATAGCCCTGCTTGTAGTTCAGGATTTGTTTTTCTCTGTTGTCAGGAAATCTTAATGAAAGAGCAGTAGAAAAAAATCTGTGTATGTGAATTTGAGTGCAGACAAGACAATGCATACAAACCCCCTCTCTTTGAAGAAAGTCATTTATTACTGTGGTGCCAAGTAATACTAAAGAAATCAGACTGGCTAGGGATGCTTTCCATTATTTCTTCTTTCTATGAGACATCTTCTATTAGATTTAATAGAATCTCCTCCAACAACCAATTTACCAAACAGAAAATAGTGTTACAATTTAGTAAGTGTTGCTTTACCTCAGTTACCTCATTTCAAACCCTTTTTTTGTGCATTATATTAAAGGTCTTAATCACACTTGCATGACGCCTAGAAGAGTGAATAGAGAAAAAGAAATTATTCCTTTATTCTTATCTTCCCCTGAAGCCAAACCACTAGCAAGCTAGAGCTCTGCAAAAACTACCACTTAACTCTGGTGTGTTTTTTTTTTTTTTTATTCAGTAATAGTTTAATATTACACTGTTTTTCCCAGCTGGCTTCTACATCAACATACTGAACCTCTAATTTTGGTACTACACCAGATGTCAAAATGTCCCCATGCAAAGAATCACCCACTCTGCCACAGGGGTTTATGATAAAATGGGGTTGACTATTTCAGGGCCTGCATATGGCTTGTTTCTCTCAGTATCTCTCTAGTGGGAACCAGGCTGTCAGAAGCATCTTTAAAACTATTTTCTTCATGCCTCTTACTCAAAAAGAAGTTTTCAAATAGCAGGGAGAAATGAATGTAAATAAGCATTGACAATATTAATTTACCTACCCCAAGGGAGGGCTGTCATGCAATATCTTTAGCTTTTTCACTAGTGTCAGGCATGGTGATCCTCCTCTCAGCCTCTTGGGGGATTCAGGTCTAAGATAAGAAGAGGATGGTAAAGAATGAAGTACTGTCTTTGCCAATTTGCAAGCCCGAATTCATTTAATCCTATTTTCCTTATTCTGTGAAGGCAGAGCAGAAGGCTGGCACTAAGAAGGTCAGGTCTTGATGGCATCACTCTCTCGTCTACCTGTAAAATGCTGATCACCTAGTATGTGCCACTATCTGAAGCATAAAATGGGACTGAATATTCAGGAAAAAAAGAAAATTCCACCAACCTCTGTATTTACTTGTTGTTAATTTTCTTTCTTTAATTGGCTTAAAGGGACTAATGAAGTATTTGGTTACGGGAGTTTGTGATCTGGCAGGTTTATAGAGCTGGAAGAAATAAAAAATTAGCTTTGGGAAACAGGTAATTCTAAATGCAAAAGCAAGCTGCCCATGTAACTCCGTCATTCTTTTGGCACTCATGACTCTTGGCAAAGAACTTGCTAACTTGCCAGCAGGCTTCCAGCCCTCCCTTTTGTAGTTCATAAGTGTAAAGAGACAAGAGAATATATCTGGACCGGAAATAATTTCAGAAAGTACCATTATACACATTGTCCTCTGCACTCTGGTGGTCTGCCCAAAGAATCTGTGGACCAGTTAATCCAGCTCAGAGCTGGATTAATTCTAAACACTGAACATAATACTCCTCTGTCAGTAAAAGGCTCATTTTTGATCCAACAGAGTCAAGGAAAATGCTCCATGGCAATGGAGATGCTCATTATAGGGAAGTATTCCTCCCTTCTTGGTTTGCTGAAATGTGGTACATGGAAACTGAACCTTGTACAAACAGGCCATGTTCTTGTTAAATTATTCCTTTTGATTACACATATTTGATCACATAATTTTTATTGCTGTTTTTTTATTGATAAATTCATCTATAAGAACAGTATCTGCAGCACTATAATTTTTACAGTTAAGTTTTTTGTTTTCAAAGGTTCTCTATGTGTTTTAACTGCACAAGGAGAGGATGAATGTTTCTTGAAGTAGATGAGCACCTGTGATACGATTCCACTTGTTTTCAGTAATACTTCAAAAAGCACTGTAATAACACCTGTCAGTATAATTAGGTTCTGTCAAGTATTATCACAAATTTGAAGCCTAATACATTGATAGGTGGTTTGTGTGTGTGTGTGTGTGTGTGTGTGTATTATTTATCAAGAATTATGAAATGTTATTTCTAAACTAGTGGGGAACCAGTGAAGGCGTCATGTAAATATGTATATCAAACCTGTCATATAGAGAGAAGGAGAGAGAAAATGAGAAATATTTATTTAGCTGCTAAAGATGCTAACAATAATAAAGCAGAACAACCATGAAGTGGTTTTACAGTCATTATAAAACATAGTCTGGGAAATTAGAATGTATCAGTATTTTGGGGATGTTTGTCTGCAACTGAGGCATCTAGAAATATTAAGTAGTGCTTTTCGTTTCAGCAAAGGGGAAGGACTAATTTGCATTCTTCTATGGCTCTTCCTATGAGCAGATCAACAAAGCAGTGTTGGCTTCGGTCCTGATAATTCTGGCTGATAGCCTCACTTCCCTGGCTGCATGGTGTGTGACTCATGCATTTACAAAGTGTATGAGGGATAAAAGGATTCATCCTGCACCCATTGACTTCAGTGGGACAGTATCAAACACAAAGACTCATTGAAACTCAATGGGACTTAGAATCCTAAGAAGAGCTGTACAAGAAACTGATTCTTTGGTTGTGGCACTGAATTTTTTAATTTAGGTTTAAAGCAGAAAAAAAGTAGGATGATTAGAAACATATCTGTGTTAATTTTTGCAGAACTATCAAAGGTCAAATAAAACATTGTATTTATATATATTTATAACAT
>KL271163.1:0-17740 GCA_000699545.1 Podiceps cristatus
TTCTTGTTGCCCTTGACATCCCTGGCCAGGTATAATTCCATCGGCTGTGTCTTTACTAACCTGCTCCCTGACTATTTGGACAATTTCTCTGTATTCCTCCCAAGCCACCTGTCCTTGCTTCCACCCTCTGTAGGCTCCCTTTTTCTGCTTGAGCTTGCCTAGGAGCTCCTTGTTCATCCATGGAAGCCTCCTGGCATTTTTGCCTGACTTCCTCTTTCTTGGGATGCATCACTCTTGAGCTTGGAGGAGGCGATCCTTGAATATTAGTCAGTTTTCCCTCCAGGGCTTTATCCCAAGCTACACTACCAAGCAGATCCCTGAGGAGGCCAAAGTCTGCTCTCCTGAAGTCCAGGATAGCGAACTTGCTGTGCGCCCTTTTTACTGCCCTGAGGATGTTGAACTCCACCATTTCATTGTCACTGCAGCCAAGGCTGCCCTTGAGCTTCATGTTCCCCACCAGCCCGTCCTTGTTGGTAAAAACAAGGTCCAGCACAGCACCTCTCCTCGTGGGCTCCTCTATCACTTGGTGGAGGAAGTTATCACAAACACATTCCAGGAACCTCCTGGATTGCTTATGCTCAGCTCTGTTGTCCCTCCAACAGATATCGGGGGGTGGTTGAAGTCCCCCATGAGGACCAGGGCCTGTGAACATGAAGCTGCA
This sequence comes from Podiceps cristatus, assembly GCA_000699545.1. Lineage (NCBI taxonomy): Eukaryota > Metazoa > Chordata > Aves > Podicipediformes > Podicipedidae > Podiceps > Podiceps cristatus. Next base: position 662 of record KL271163.1, read on the forward strand.
CCCATCTGCATATAGAGGTCATCATCCGCTCGCTCCTCCTGGCCAGGTGACCCGTAGCAGACTTCCACTGTCACCTCTCCCTGCCCTCCCTTTATCCTGACACATAAACTCTTGGCCAGCTCCTCACCCATCCCCAGGCGAAGCTCCGTGCACTCCAGCTGGTCAGTGACATAGAGGGTGACACCCCCTCCTTGTCTCCCCTCCTTGCCCTTCCTAAAGAGCCTGTATCCCTGTATCTCAACACTCCAGTCAGTGGAGCCATCCCACCACATCTTGCGATGCCAGTGAGATCACAGCCCTGCAGGTGTGCGCACATCTCCAGCTCCTCTTGTTTATTCACCACGCTATGTGCATTTGCATAAAGGCATTTAAGCTGAGCCCCTGGTGGAGCTGCACCCTTGCTGCAGCACAGCTCTCTGCTCTGTACCTTTAATCAGTCTTGTCTTTTAGGACTTAAAGGACTTAGTCTTGTCTAAGTCCTTTAATCAGTCTTGACATCTAGAGTAGGATTATTTTAGAAAAGGAAAAAACAAACAAATTGTTCTGTTCCCATTAAATTCAGTACAAAAACACACATCCTTTTCTTTATGAACAGAGTTAAACTAATTATGAATGCTTTAAATTTCTTACCTGAGTTTCCTATTTACTGTTAAAATACATTAAAGCCTATGGGTTCCATCAAATTTCAGGCTCTGCAAAGTGTGTGTCATGAAGGACTTCAAAATGCATTTAGACATACAGTCTAAAAAAGACAAAAAACTGAGATATTAAGGATCGTGAGACATACAGAGCAATTGTGAGGATAACTACATGCCCTTCCATGATTTTTTTTCATCCTGTTTTTGATGTCCAATGTTACCTCAAGACATTGTTTCTACCAGAGAATACGACTTATGTTAAAGAGTTATGCTGTATTAATGGAGTTGCAGAAGTTCATGATCATTGTGTCATTGAATGAATATCTGTCATCCCTGTCTCTGTCACTCCTCTTCGTACAACAATACTGTGTAACATCAAAATTCTGATCCGGGGATAAGAACATTTTTAATTCATTTTGTTCTTGTTCTTTACATCTGGGCATGTTAGCAGAAATGAATGGCACTAACATACCTAAGAAATCTGTCTGACAAACAAGCCTTGAAATACCACATGGAATTGGTATACATCTTAGCTTCTCTGCTGACCTGGATGAACATGTGTAAAAATAACCTGGTTAAGCAAGTTTCAGCTATTTACTGGATATTAAATCTTTTCATGCCTATATTCATAATAGATTATACCTCTTTTCTGCTGCTCTTAAAAATAATTCCCAGGAGATCAAAGGGGTTACATAAAGGCACATTAGGAATTCTTGTGCTGGCCAGTAAAATAATTATTTTGCCATTCCCCCATCCCTATATTTCAGGCTGCAGTTATGCATTTGTGCATTAATCAATATGAAAACTTAAGAGTTGAAAACTTAAAGAGAATTGAAAAAGGAATACAAGACATTCAACTGACAATTGGTAAAAAATGGACTCTATCCTTCCAGATTTGTTTACAAAGACAGATGTTAAAAGCCTGCTCTGGGATTTGTACATATTTTATACTCACAGATGAGTCTGTGGTAGGGAGCTATCTGCGTAATGGAAGGAGTGAAACATTGGGACAACAACAGGGATCCTGTTTCACCACTTAGTGCAAAGAGTACAAAAGAGTGGGATGGAGCCAAGTGAATACCCCGCAGCTGCAGACAGGAACTCAAATGCCATGCAGATGTTAGCATTATAACTGACATCTTTTCCAATTTTGTTGAAATTAGCTGATAAACATCAAGGATAGAAAGTGTTATTTACTAAAAAATGCTAATACAGATTTTATTGGCACAATTGTTAGGTCCTTAAGAATAATAATAAAAAAATACCATGATCATCACTATTACTTTAATAGCTTTAAGAATAGCCTGATATCATTTGCTCCTGCATCATTTACCTCCTTTCCTCACCTCACAATGGTCATAAATGACAGAACTGTCCCTTTTCATTTCATGAAAATCTTACTCATGTTAATTAATGAGAAAAGTTTCTGTGAATACTGGAAGCTGAATATTCTATTTAAATTTCTACCTTGCTTACAGAGTCCCTTTTCCTTCCAACTGTTGCCCTTATTACTAATAAAAGTTACTATTCATTACCACCAGAGTTTTGGTGCAACTGGATTCAGGAAGAGCAGATTCCAAATGTGCTTCAGGTTTTTGTGTCTAGTGTGCTGAAGTGGAAGAGCCTAATTCACCTCCCTCCTTCATGTAGTTGTAAATCAGGGAAAGCTCTAAAAGTTATTGCATTTACCTTTGGGTAGGAAATAGTATGAGAAAGCAAGTCTGAAAAGCAGGTATTTTCGCCAACATTTGTAGCTCTGGTCTGGGAGATCTATAAAGTCTGATCAACAGGATTATACCAGTCCTAGAACCGTATACATCCAAAGTTCTTAAAATCCACTGGTTGCGGTATTGATCCCTTGTGCACATGCCTGGAGCTGTTTATTTGTTACAGGTGGCCTCTTCACAGACTGTGTGTCGTGTGCTTGGTGCAACCACTGTACTCTGGAAGTATGATTTGCCCTACTGTGAAGTAGCAACTTTCGTTGGATTTAAAAATGCTCATAAAAAATGTTAAGTAAAAGATACTTTCATTTAATTATTTGCAATACTAATTTCCTACACAAGCTTAGGAAATCACTAAGCTGTGATAGTATATATATTAGCGAATAGGTTACTGGTATGGTCTGGCTTTTGTGCAGTAGTGAAACCTATTGTAAACAAGAGGTCAAACCTTATCCTTATGTTTGATTACTGAGGCGTGTACATTTAGTGACTGTTTTCCTTGGGGAGTGATAAAAATAATGGTACTGCCAAGTAGGTTACAGGAGTGAAGCCAGTAAGTTAAAAATATTAATGTAGAGGTTTATTGGATCAGACTTGTTTCCTGTTACCCAGATTTCTAGATATATAGCGAAACTGTGCAGAAGGGAGAAGTCTGTGGAAGTCCAAGCTGTATCTTATGAATTTTAGAAAAAGCTTTACTGTTTCAGCTAGGCTATTATTATTAGGTAGAACATTTACAGAGAAGGACTACCCAGTTTCTATCTCGACCCTTGCAGTAGATTTTGAATATGATAAAATTGCTCCACTATATGTTTTTAAAAGAACAGGATGAAATGCTGTATTTTTTCCAGCACATCTTTTTCTTAATATTTTTTCATATTTTGTCTCTCCCTGGTCTATTTCTAGTACAGCTTAATAGTTTGTTTTGCTACTGATATTAAGAAATATATCTGATTCAGGTAATAAGGGTTTGACACATGGTGGTATGACTGTCATACAAAATCATATTTAATTACTTTGAAAATAATTGTTAAAATACCATGAAAAAATGCATTGAAAACCATATATTTTTAATTCAATTTTTCAGTTAGGAGTAGCTTCACAGACTGTACAAGGTTAGTCTGATTTATTAGGGTATTTAATGTGATGTTTAAGTTACTGACATACATTTTATGTGATTTTATAATGTGTTTACGAACCTTTGGATTGATTGTTTGGGTCATTTTGATGACTAACCAAATTAGTAGGCCAATGTGATTTTTAATGAATCCAGACTAATGGAGTAGGTGTTACCTTTCATATTTGCAAAAAAACCCACAGGCCATTTGAATACAAATTCATATAAATTACATCACAATATGCAAATCTGTTTTGTCATTAATGATGCAGGTCTGTGAAGCCAAACAGTACAGCAAATACTAACATTTTGCCTGTAAGTGTTCAAAAACATAAAATAAATGAGGCATGGGTATTGATTGTCTTCAGCCTACATTATCTGCACAGGAACTATTAAGAAGGCTTTTCTATCTTCCTTTCATGCCTCATTTTCTCATGCTATCTAATGAAGAGCTTCACTTAAACTATAATGTGCTACTCTCTTGAAAGTACATTTTTATGGCACTAAAAAGCTATAGTTGTGCATTATGGGATTTTTACTGCTGTTTTTATTGCTGTGTTGCAATGTATAGATTAATAAGCTTTTGTAGTGCAGGAACTACTTTTTTTAATTAATTTTTACTTTTAAATTATATTTTGTCCACTTCAAAAGCAACCTAGAATCCTGACTCAAAAAAGCAGATGGTCGTCAATAGTTCTGGATTTCAACGTCACACTTAAGACTGGCTATCAGTAAATTAGAACGATGGAACAGTCCACATGTTTTGCCCTTTTAGGTGTTGCTAAAGTCTCAATACATGACTTTTTCGACTACAAATAAAAATGTTCCTCCTGCACTAGTGATACTTGAGTTCAGTGCTCAATTATTGAAAATCAGGTATTCTGGTAGAAGAAAAGTGATTTAGCGATGAAATTCTTGTGGCAAGGAAAATAAAAAAATAATCAAAAAATCTGAAAATTAGTTTAGGGTATTCAGCAACTCTGTTGCGCATGAACTAAAATATTTGGTCAAAACTTACACGATGTAACATTCTGACTGTAGGACGCGATAGCATTTACCCTTTGCAGACACAAACTATAAACTTTTGCTGCAGGCTCTGTAATTTATTGTGCTCACTAAGTCCATACCTAAAATTCCCTTCAGTGCTGGATTCTGAAGTTTGTTACTGGTCCATTGTAGGTTTTTGCTAGAATTTTCAGAATACAATCTGAAGGATTCAAGTTTTTGATGTAACATAAGACCTTCATCTAGAAGAAAGTTCTGTAAACTGGTCAAAAATGAGAGATGAGAGTTATTTGAAATTACCAATGAAATCTTTCCCTTTTTTTTTTTTTTTTTCCTCTTCAGAGCACAGATCTTGTGTTCTCATGTAAGGTATCAGTAAGTCTTCTATGTAAGGTAAAAAGCCAAAATCTGGGCTGTTTGCTTACAAAGGAGAATCTCTAGGCAACTCAGCAAAGCTTGAATTCTGAACCTGAGCCTTGGGATTTTCTAAGATGAACATCCTGTGGGCATTATAAAATCCCTATCTGTACACCTTCCTGAGAGGATGAGGAATAAATCCTTGGTACTCCTGAGCCTTACCTGGAGTAGTGTGATTTGACTTGGATAAAGCTAGTTTTTAAGCATGCAGATTTTAGGCTTCTGAGCTCAGAGCATAAATAAGGGTCTCATAAATTCAAGTGAGTTAGTTATCCAGGGCCTTAACCTGAGGAAGTCTCAAGTGCTTTCAAGGTTTAAAACAAACAAACAAACAAATAACAATAAGAACAACCATGAGTTGCTAATTCAATAATACCAACAAAATTTTGTTGTGCATAAACTTACTTTTAAGGCAATGTAGGGTTGGCAGACATCTGTTTTTACAGATTTTTCTTTCTAGTAATTTCATGTTTTACTTCCAAGGCCATGGACATTTTGGAAAGTGGTCACTTTCATATAGTAGATCCCAAATGATGAATTTTGCTAGGTCTATCTAACATATATGCATATGCATTACAGCCACATTCTTGGAGAATAAATTCAAAGCTTTTGTTGCCACAGCAGAGATACAAAACTCTATCTTTGTAAAAAGCACACTTTATGCAAGTTCAGGCATTATATAATCATAAACTTCAATTTTAGTCTCACAGTTCTGTTGTTGCTGAAGCTATATTTATTTTCTCAGGTAGATTTTTATTACTAATAAACATGAAATGGTAGCTGTAAATGTCCAAGATGCTGAGGTAGACTTCAGTATAGCCAGGTCATTCCTGACAGATTCATGTCCAATTTGCTAAATTTATTCAAGAGAGAAGTCCTCTACATCTCCAATATAATTTTTACTTAACTGCCCAAAGAGTTTGTTTCTGCAAGTTGTATCAATATTTCTTATCTGGCTTACAGTGGACCTGGAAAATGCTTAATCATTAGCCCCTTAATATCAAGTTATGTACCACCTCATTCATCTCTGTTGTTGAACAAACTTACCTATCACAGCACATATCTGTAGATCACATTCTCTACGCCTGTCATGATTTCTCACTTGGATTCTCCCTATGTTGTGTACATTTTCTTGAGAGTTTAGCATTTGTTAATATCAACTCTCAGTGTGTAAATATATTGGTAACAAAAATATTGCAAATATAAATAAAACTATTATAATTCTATTTAAGATCTAAATATATCAGAAATGTAATATAGAGAAGTATTTTAATCTCTAAGGAAGTTTAGGCAAATAAATAGAAGAATAGAACTGAGCTGGAGAAGAAAATGTTACAGAAGTACTAATTTAAGAAAGACCTACACTAAGAATATAGACTGTCTGAAGGATTATTTAATGCAGAGCAAGTATGAAGCTAGAACTGTAAAACTGTGAAGTAACCTGTATATTGGGATTTACTAGTAAGATTATTGCATCATTGAAAATAAGGTCTGCTGTGTAACGAAGGAATAATCTCTAGGGTACAAGTTAAGATACCTGGACAAAAATTTCATCTTTGGTAAGAAGAATATCAAAGATGAGAACTTTTTTATTAGTAGTGAATTGCTGTTAAAATGTTCTAGCCATAAGAATGTTTTAAGCTTTGGATTACAATTACTCAAGTTTATTTCTTAAGAAAACTATCTTAAAAATACATAATATTTTAGATTGGAAATAAAGGTTTTCAGCACCTGAAAATGGAGAACATGGAAAAGTCTAATTATGTTTCCACTTTGTAAATAAAAACTAGGTATGGAAAAAAAAGAAAGAAAATCCTATATGCTTTACACAGGCATCCTGGGAACTGGTTTATATGTAGTAATCAAAGGTTTATTCTCTATCTAATGATGGGTATGATGGGATCTCCTAGACAAAGCAAATTGTACTTACTTCTACATGTTTTACCTTTGTGTTGTCTGAAATTTGGTGTTGAACACGTTCAGTGTTACAACTGATTCTGCATGTGTGTGGATGGATTTACATATCTGCATCAGCAATGTTGTATGTGGATCAGTATACTGTAAATCTGATCAATCTGACTTTAATCTTAAAATCAAAATGTTCCTAAATTCATTCATCAGTAATCAATGTAGTAGTTCTGTTTTGTTTTCCACATTATTAAACTATCGTTACATATCTAAAATTCATATCCTAGAGTAGCTGTGTGTACAGTGTCAGAGCTGATGCAGTGTAGTCAGAGCTGATGGCTGGGTGCTGCTCAGTCGTGGACGTCAAAGTGATCAGAAACACTAGCCCAGATGAACCTGGAAGGTCCCATAAATTGCTTCCTTTACTCGAAGTATTGGTAGGAGTCTTTATTTGTTATTGAATAACTATGTTGACGTGCCATCAGCAAGTTGCCAATAGGCTGGAAACAAGCACAATACACCCTGCAGAGACTTAAGGGGTCAGGAGAATGAACTGTTCATTCAGGGAGTTCAAGGACCGGTATGTGAAGGCGTGTCTTTGGTGATGAACTTCTCCCTTTTGATACTTGCATTAAAGTTCTGTTGTTGTTATTAGGAAATACTAATCTCGAAAATTATTATGATAACTTTTTACTAACCAATTACACTTCTGCTTATGTTTTGATAGTGGAGAGCCAAAAATCTCAAAATTGTACATTCCCTACTCATTAGTCACCAACAGACTGATACCACTCTGATATTTATCTCCAGGATACAATTCTGCTTTTCCTTCTAGATATGCTGTTGTTTAGTTGATGAGAGGAAGCCAGCACTGAAGAAAGGTGAAGGTCTTCAGTGGAAAGAAGAAAAAATGATATGTTCAGGGTAGTATCTTTGGTAGAGTCCTGGAGATTAAATCTGACATAAAAGAAGATAAGGGTGACACGGAAGGGTAAAGAAGCATAATCCTGAGCACTCCAAGTAGACAAAGGTTGGCTTTTGAGCTTGACTAACGTGATAGGAGAGTACAAGGCGTTAGAGTCAAGAAAGGAACTGATAAATACAAGTACATGGTTGGACAGTAAGAGAGACTTGAGCCCAATTCAGAGTAATAGTGGAGAGGGCTAAAATAATCCATGCTCGAAGGGCAGTTTTTAGTTACTGTAGTATCTGATGTAGCAGATCAATGTAGTATTCTCAATGCTGTAATTAGTATAATTAAAATAACTAAGAATCTAAGACGACAGCTGTATCTGGAATCAGCTTTAGCTTTTTCAGTTAAAAGTGATTCATTTCTTGTATTTCTCTGTACATGAAATGTAGGCACAACCGCTAACCTGACTGCAGCAACTAATATAAAGTAAGGAGTCTGCTCAGAAAATCATTGCTGCACAGCTTAAGCCATTTGAAGTCTAAGACATCCCTGAGGAAGGGCTTTTGCAAAAATAGTCTGGTATCTTTCAGAGTTGTCATTGTGGGAAATATCAGAGAAGCAAACATGAAAAATACAAACTGTAAATATGAGGTAAGCTTATTTTGTGCAGTGAACTATTTGGCAAAAACAAGCTGTGAATGAGTAGAAATTTCTGCATCTGTCCCATCAACCTTTTCCCCAGGGAACAGTACCTACTCATGGCTGCCTCCAGTGAGCATCCCACATTTCACCATGTCAGAGACCCAAAGAGAATTTTGCAGCATTTGCACTTTCCCTTAGCATATTCCTAAGTAAAGATGCTATCTCTTAGGGTAAAAATAATTCACTTTTTTAGTAAATGAGGAGTGTAGATGGGAGGTAGTGCCATCATGAGCAGGAAGGAGAGGGTCTGAAATTTTAAAAGGGCTGAGATAAGCCCTGATTTAACATTTTGTGAAATCATTTACAAAGACAGAACGCATGTAAAATACAAGTGCTTTTTTTCCTCTAACACTGGTCAAACTAGAAAGGGTAGATTTAACAAGTTTGCTTGCATTTTTGGCATTCCTAAGAACAATTCTAGGTCTATTTTTTTTTCTCCTCTAGTCTCCCAACCCAGTCCCAGTGACAGCAGTTTACAGTCAAGGTTTAATACCACTTTTGTTGAATGTGCAAACTCCATAATGTAACATATTTTGTTAGATCTTTTACTTAATACAAGACTTCAATTGTATGGATCCATGATCTGGCTGCTGCACCAATATCTTGTTGAGTGCCTGCTGCAATTTTTCAGGTTCTTCATATATTTATATTGGAACTCATATAGTTTTATGCAAAAGCTCTTTTCAAAATGCCTGTAGTACAGAAAAAAAGTACTTTATCAACAGATAGTCTGTTGCCTTGCAGATGTGAGATTTAAGAAGCATCCTTGTGGAATAAGAATGTAATCTATTAGAGTGATAAAGGTTTCAAGGAGAAACAATCTTAATCCAAAGAAAAGTATTTATTATTAAATGTATCCAGATGTCAAAAGATCCACTAGCATGTGTCCCTTTCAAACACTATCAATAAAGGCTCTATTTTTTTCAGACATACCTTTAGTGCTTTTGTTTTCTGCTCTCCAGAAACAGAAATCCTAGTAACTGACACATTAATCCCATGGACATTTTTCTTGAAGGTTTCTTTTTTCTAACAGGATGATTGTCATATCAAACAGCAAATGGCTTTTTAGAATAAGAAATCAGAGGCATACAGACCCACTGTATACCTGAATTGAGAAATAATAAAAATACAGTTCTGGTAATGAGTAAAACTAATCGTAGTTTATAATACCCAGCACCTGCAAGCCACCTGATTCTTCTATTAAAAATTCAGTGGGTACTTACATGTGGTCAATTTAATAAAATAGTCAGTTTTCAAGCCCACTGCCCTTAGGATCTTTATTGCATCTTGTTGAAGTCATAACTTAGTTCTGCATTTCAGTTGCAGGTAGAGACAGCATCTTGTCCTTTCAGCTGAAATGTATACATGTGCACAGGGTCCTTTTAGAAAGTGTGCCATCTATCTTTAATGTAATCAACATGATCTTTTCTGCCAGGTGAAAGAGTGCTCCATTTAATGCATACATTTTGACAAATCAATTAAGACGTTTCTTTTCAGCTGTTGGTAAGACTGGGGATGTCACGCTGCAGACACATGCAGGTCTGTTAGCTGGTTAATAGCTTAATAGTAGATCTACTGATGATAGCTGCTGTTTCTGCAGGTGCCATCTCATTTTCTCTGTGGCACACAATTAAAATCGAGTCTCAACATTCTTTGATTAGAGTGAGAAAGTATGTTTGTCTATAAATAGTCGCTTTGAAATGAATAGGTGCTGTTTAGTGATTAAGACAACAGATTGCCTCTCAATATTTGTAGTTGTGATAGGATGTACCTGTATCACAGCAGAAAAAATAAAATCCTCAAAATCTCAAATTTTGGCTTCTGATTCAAATGCTTATCATGTCCTCGGTCATTTTGTCACACAGCTTGATGGTAAGACATTTCTGACTTCTCAGCTGGGAAGTCACCTAAATTACTTAGCAAAAATATGGTTTTCACCATGAGAATTTCTTTATTTGCTCAGAGCAAATGTTAAGCTCAACAGTAGCCTGCTTCCAGTATTACTAAGGGAAAGTGAAGATGCATGTATAAAGTGAGCAACTTCTTGGTAAACCCTCCTATATTCCAGAACTGACAGTTTAAAGACCTGAGCTGAATGTCACCAGTGTATTTAATAAATGTGGGTTTAGTAGTCATAAGCGAGGTGAGAAGAATATGGTGTCTGTGTTTGGTCCTAGTTCATAAGCAGTTATCCTAGTTCTTAACTGGTCATGTCTTTACATCTTTATGGAAAATTCTGAAATATGATTTACTATTGAGGATCTGTGCTGCTATGTTTTTTTGGTTTTTGGTTTTTGTGGTTTTTTTTTTTTTTTTAAAAAAAAAAAAAAAAAAAGGAAAAAGAAGTTCTTGTAATGCCAGTATATACTCTCATTACTCTCATTCCATTAAGATACCGGGAACTCTATTCTATCTCATGAATGATTTCTGAGCTATACTACTACGAATATTTCTGGAACAATTGATTACTTGTCCTTCTAAGTAGTTGCAGTCTATACTACTATTGTCTCTTGACTCTTCTGCCTTTTTTTTTTTTTTTTTTTTTTTTTGTCTCTGAGTTCTTTTTTTGCTTTTATTTCACTACTTTTTGATCATACCATGGCTCTTCTCTCAGTCTACTAAATCACAGTCATATATTACACAAAGATTTGGATCTTTTTCTCTTGCAAGACTTGTAGTAAATGTATCCAGGAACAAATAAGTATTAATTGGCCTCAGACACATGTAAACTGGAAATTAGATATCTAATATGGTAAAAACATGGATCAAGAACAATGTTTAGTCCCATTTCTCTGGAGACATCTAAGTTAATATTTAGATAGAGTAATGTAACTGCCCAGACATGAGGACTGGAGGAAATTCTTTCTGGTATTATGTCGATTAGTCCACTAGGGAAATAGGATGCCAGATAGTTTGTATCTTTGGATAGGTGTTTACAGTGGAAGAGCTAGGAGAGGTTTCTACACCAAAGCTTTTCTTTAAAGGGATCTGGTTTTGAGAAAATGTCTCAAACTCCAATGTTTGTGAAGGATATTGTAGGAAAATAGACAAAACCAAATGATATAGAAGTGATATTCACAGAGTTACAAAGTTACTGAAATAGGAAGCTGTTGAACTGCATACCAAAGTGATAAACCAGCAGTGGAGTAACAAATAAATCAGTTGACACTAGAGTATGAGATCTATCGTTCATATAGTCAAAAACTATACAAAAAAGAAAGATGTCTTTTCACAGTCTAAGTTTGATTATACAAATGGCATAAGCTAGGTGAAACAGTGTTATAATTGTCAAGTAAAATGTATTTGGAGAAACATCCATCCTTCTATGTAAGCAGTCATGGTTTCTAAAATAGACATTATCCAAAGTAAAGACCTCTCACACATTAGCTCTGATTATTAGCAATCAATGTTTCTGCTTTGCTTGTTTCATTTTGGTTTCTTCCCATTTCTACTATTTGTCTGCCTTATTTCTGAGGCTTCACTCTACATTGCATTTTCAGTAGAAAAGTATTTAAATAACAGTATAAAGCATCTAGTTTTAGGAAGAATACACCTTTGTGAAAATGCTGGCACTCTTCAGGATGGGGTGTGTCATGGGAGGGCAGAGGGAATTTCTGTTTTCTTTTTAGAAGCAAGTGCACACTGAAAGCATGACATACAAGTTGTACAGATGGAACTACTGTTCCTTGTGTATCCTTGCTATGCAATGCTTCCAAGATATATCTCTATTTTTTTAACTATACTAAACCCTTTTTGCTTAGATACTGGCCCAAGAGCAGGGAACATATGAAGAGAAGTTCTCCTATAGTCTTGACTAGGTTTATCTTTAGTAAAGAACTATGACTCAGAATCTCTATTTTCCCTGATTTTTCTCCTTTCACACTGAGACGATAATTTCTGATTGATCCTACTGCAATGCCAATAAATCTGGAATGAAACTAGAACTGAGGTTAATTCTTCCTGTCCTGGATTTTTCAGTGTGAAAGATTACAGGATACTAAGTAGGCATTTATGTTCGGCAGAGCAAGTCTAAATCTTTCATCATAAGGAGCCCTTGATGCATAGTCCAGAAGTTTGGTTGTTGAATTTTTTGAGATGCCTAAATATTTTAGGAAGAAATATCAAAGGTCTTGTCTGCCTTATTCCCAAGTCCTTAAAAACAAGTACAAGAGTTTGAATGCCTCCAGTTTGTGTTCATTTTTGTTCTGATTCCGGGGGTGTGAAATTCATTTTTTCCGTTCTTCCAAAGTTTTAAAATATAATTCTTTTAATTAATCAATTAAAAAGATATTTTTCTTAGTTGAAGATTCTGGGTTACATTTGAGACTAAACCAAATTGAAGCTGTAAGGCAGTACATAAGGCCATCATTGTTTAGGTATGCCAGGAAATTGGAAGTAACCAAATGTTTAAGGAACAGCCAGTTTCAGTCCTGTCAGAAAATATCATTTCAGTACAGAGATTTATACAGAAAAATGAGAATGGCTCAAAAAATAGGTTACATATCTCACAAGACATGACTGAATTATTTAGTATTTCCACTGAGGAGCCTGAACAATCTTTTTACTTAATCCTGAGTTTACAAAGAAAATCTGGAATCTCTTAAATAATAGTAAAGCACATAGCATCAAAGTCCCAGGTTGCTCTCAGTAATTAATACCAAAAAAAAAAAAAAAAAAAAAAAAAAAAAAAAAAGTGGCATAGCATAAATGGATGTCTTTCTTGCTCTATCCTTTTCTTTCATCTCTGCTGAAATAGATGAGTTATATTGCCTAAAACTCAAAGAGAAAGTCCATTACCACTCTCTCCGTGATAATTCAGACCGGAAGCATTCTTGCACACATTGTCATTGAACCTCTTTCTTCCTGGACAAGTTCTGTTCTCACCTTTGATGTATCTGGGTTAAAAGTGAAGCCTTTGAAGAGGTCTTATTGTAATTTGCACAAAATTAAGGTGATATAAAATTATGTTATTAGTCGTAAGTTTGCCAATAAGTTTGCTGGGATATTTCAAGAATAAATGAATATGACTCCATCCTACCCCTCTTCTGAGGACTAGAGTAGATGTAAGATAATGGCCATTGCCTCGAATAGTAGGTAGCAATGTCACCTGCACCAAATAGAGAATAGGTCTATGCTGAATTCTACCTGTTCCTGCATTTTCTGTGTAGCATATAAAATCTAGGCAATTACAGTTTTTCTTTTTTTTTTTTTTTTGTTTAGACATGTAGGCAGTTAATATTTGCTTCTTGGGGTCGTCTTGACTGCCTCTTCATCTTCATTAATAGCTGAATTTAGCCTATGCTCCTGGGCTTTTGTCAAGAATTCTACAAAATATTTCACAAGTCAAGTGTGTATTCTTATAACCTGCCTCAGTCTGTATATAACGCAGGTTAATATTAGAGGAGCACTTAGCAGTACACATAACACAACATAATTCCTCATAGTACATTAGCAGGAACATTATTTAAAACAGTGAATTCTGAAATAAAGTAGTTCATTGAACAGTGTGGAAATTGTCTAGTGTTCCTTATTTATAACAGTAATAGAACATTCTCCACAACTGGTCATGAAACAACACAGAAATCATCCTCTTGGCCTTCATATATTCTAAGTAGATACTAAAAATAGCTGTTCTTAGAAAACATGAGATTATTCATTGACCTTACAAATATCATTCATTACAATAAGAATGAAGTGGCTCTTCAGCTGTCTTTAAAAATAGTTTACAGGAAATGCTTTTCTGTCACATGACTTTGGACTGGGGTAAATTTTAACTGAGTCATTTTATACAGATATAGAATAAGTAATACCTAAAAATGGATGGATATTCAAAACATTTCATGGACTGAATTGCAAGGTTATGACTGTTACCTCTTTCCTTTTTCATGTTTGAAATTGCATTAAATTAGAGATGATAGTAGTAAGGTAAGAGAAAAGCATATAAGATAATTAGTACCTAAGGAGTAATTCAAGCCAAATAACTTGAGGTTAAGTTGCCCTTCATTGGTATAAACTACATGGGATTTCTAAAATGATAGTTTTGAATTTACTTTTTCAATTAAATGTATAATGGAAACATGTTTTTCAATACTCAGCTGAACCAATCTGAATTCAGTCCTGACCTTGCCCATGAAGTGGGATGTTGGTCAAGAGATGCCCTCAGACCCTTTCCAACCAGGTATTCAGTGACTCTATTATTCTTCAGAGGAAAATTCAAAAAGCCTGGTATTACAGATCCGGTTCTCAATGTCATCACAATTCTATGGCTTTAAAGATGTGCAAGGCAACTGAATGTAAGCAGAGTCTCTCATATAAACTGTTGTCTTGACTGAGACCTTACAGACAGAAGGTCAAGAGCTAGATTTAGTATTAATTATAGAAAGAAACTTTGGAAGCACATAATTGAGTTTTGTGATACATAAGTCAAGCCTCCTGCTTTTTTCAGCAAGTCTGCAATTTAGACGTGCATGGGTGAGAATGCACCTTAGAAAAATGTAGCATTACTTATCCTATGTTTATTCACTTTACTCCATTTGTAGATATCAGCTTGTACAGTTTTCCTGGCATTGTGCAAAAAGATTTTTCAAAACAAAGAACCTTTCTCCCTGAGTTTTCTAGCATCTTAAAATGAAAGTAATCCTAGTTAATCTAAACCCGTCCAGTTAATGTGATGAGCCAATGGCAGATTATTCCAGGAAAAAAACTTACCAACTGAGATCTTAAATGACTTGTCAGTGTGGTGTTAGTTTCTGATGATGTGTCCCAGTTTTGTACATCCTAGTTCTTCCTAGAAACTAACTGGTAAAGTTTGTTTCCAGTGGGGAATCCAAAAAACAGTCATTTTATTTTAAAAGAAATATCTTGAAAATAAGACATTACTTTCAGGCCAAACCCTGACCGAGGTAGAAGCCTTTGAAAGTTAGTTTAATTCCTGAACTAAATATCTGGATTATCAGTTTTTCTCTTCTTACTTTTAACTTTGAGAATGATACTACAACTGATTATGTAAGAAGAAGGAAGAGGACTTTCAGTGAAGAACTCCTGTGTGTTGCATTTCAGCCCTTCAGTTGTCCATTCCCTTTTAACTAAACAAACAAAGAGCCATGTTTTTAAATTTTTTTAATCACTGTATGAGTATTATAGTGCTTTTTAAGGCCTTCACCAGGTAATACAAGCCTGCAATAACAGCAAGCAGACTTTGGAAAATAACTGAGACATAAGACATTCCGTCTATGCTTGCAATCTGTATCAATGCATGTCAGAGTTTACCTCCTGCCATCTACAACTACAATAGTTCTAAAGCTTCCGTTATTATTTACTAAAACTCATAAATAGAGGGAAACTGAGGACACAATTATGTAACTTTAACAGTTTATACTGAGCTGGTATTCTTTTTTATGATTGCTTAAGGTTAGTCTAAGATGTGCTACATAATCTCAAAATGTAAAAATAAGGAAAGGAGCACATGATCTGTCATGTTGATCTATTGAAAGATTTCTGAGCCAATTACTGAAGTTATTTTATCTAAAGTTTTGAATATCATTGCTTTATTTTATTTTATTTATTCGGGTTTGTGGTTTGTTTTTTTTGTTTGGTTTTTTTTTTTTTTATTAGGTTGATACAAAGACAAACATTCTGGAGGAGGGAAGTACTGGAAGACTATCACCTTAAGTGTGAGCAATGAGTAGTTTCAACCTGGTAAGTTTCTCTTTTTTTTTTTTTTTTTTTTCCGCTAGTGATGTTTTTCCCCATCAGTAGTCTCATTTACGTTTGTAGTAACATCTCAGCTGCTGTTGTTTTTTATTCATTTAGTATTTCTGTGTTAAACTTTGCTTTCTCTGTTAACAAAACACAAATACTCAATTATTGTATTGTCTCTTCGATGGCCTTATCCATGGCTGCATTCTCTCCAGGGGTATGTCTGCTCTTTTGTGGGCCACATAGTTTAAGCATGACCTCATGCACAGCCACTGATGCTTCAAGGTGTAGTTGTTGTAGCATGGGCTTATCCACAGCCTTAGATGCTTCAAGGTTACATTCTCCAGCATAGACTTATCCTTGAGCCACAGTCCTTTCAGAGGTATATCTGCTGTGGCACAGACATAACCACAGCCACAGACACTTCAAGATGTACCTGTTTTGACATGGGCTTATTCATGGCCACAAATGATTCAATGTGTCCTGCTCCCACATGGATTCATCCACAGGTCACAGTCCTTTTGACTCGAATTCATGCTGGAGTTCCAGCCTGTCCAGCACAGCAGCACAAAAACAGCAGTGATGCCCTGGCTATCTGCCTGCCCGGGTGCATGGCCATTGCTGTTAACAAAATGTTCCCAGTCATGGCAAAATAAGATGAGTAGCAGTACAGCAGTACAGCAAGCAGCGAAAGCAAAAAGTAGCCACTAACGAGCACTAGACTCAAATATACAGTAAAGCAAGCAAGCCCCATTGTAAGCATAGGAGCCTGCCAATTAATAGCTAAACAGCAATAACAGCTATAAATTCAATCTAGCACATTTCAGTGAAACCTGTCATTATTGACCCCCACATTGGGCACCAAAAAGGACTCTTGCGGTTTAACCCCAGATGACAACCAAGTACCACACAGCCACTTACTCACTCTCCCCCAGTGGGATGGAGGAGCGAATCGGA